>RJWM01019145.1:0-39632 GCA_004363535.1 Dasyprocta punctata | reverse complement strand
GTCCAGCCTAAAGTGCATGTGTCCCCCGCCAAGAAGGGGAACCTGGGACACCACAACCAGCTCATCTGCCACGTGACAGATTTCTACCCCGGTGACATTGAGGTCCGATGGTTCCTGAATGGACAGGAGAAAACAGCTGGAATTGAGTCCACCGACCTGATCCATAATGGGGACTGGACTTTCCAGATCCTAGTGATGCTGGAAATGACCCCCCAGCAGGGAGACGTCTATACCTGCCACGTGGAGCACCCCAGCCTGAAGAGCCCTGTCACTGTGGAGTGGAGTGAGTTTCCCACCTTCAGTGACCTTCCAGAGCCCACAGTCTGAGAAGCAGGGAACACACCGGCTCCAAGGTCCACTCCTCTTGTCTACACATTGGGGCTGTAGCTACACACTGTGTTTCCTGAGCGTAGATCTGAGCTTCAGGAAATAGAGGAACCCCTGCCCCTGACCTGGAGGATGTTGAGGATTCAATGATCAGAAACTGGGAACTCTCCTGCACTGGCCTCACACACAGGTGCTGCTCTCTGTCAGCCTTTCAGGCTGTTCTGCCTGTATTGAGAGGCAGCTGGCAGAGTCACCATTTGTCCTCTGGCTGAAGTCACCAGCCTGAGTCTGGAACTTGGGACTTAGTGGGTCTCATTGTCACTGTGTCATGCTGATATTCCACACCCGGCTCCGGGCTCTCAGACAGGACGGGGACAGGGAAGTTCCCGGTGGAGGTGACAGTAACACTGGGTTCTGTTTTTCCCAGAGGCTCAGTCTGATTCTGCCCGGAACAAGAAGCTGACTGGAGTCGGGGGCTTCGCGCTGGGGCTCATCTTCCTTGCAGTCGGCATCATCGTGCACATAAGGAGCAAGAAAGGTAGGAAAACAGCACGGGGGCTGAGGCTTGTCTATTCCCTGAATTTCCCTTCACTGTGATAAGGGATGAGACAGAAAAGTGATGCCACAGAGTTCTAGAAGCCACTGACATCAAATTGTCAAAGCAAAGATGAGGGAAAGAAGAATCCCCAGGCTGGGGTCTAAACCACCGGATGCACGAGGTTTCCAGGAACTCGGACTCATGTGGGGACAGTGGAAGGTGGGAGGGGAACGTTTCTCTCAGCACCTAAGGTGGATTTGATGGCTAAATGTGCTCCCTGTTCTCCTTTCATTTCAGGTCAGCGAGGATCTCGATAAGCAGGTAATGTTCCTGCTTTGCTTCTCTCAAGTGGATGGGTTGCAGAAGAGTGTGGATGCTTTCTTTGCACTGAAATGCTGTCTACAGGGATTAGGATCTCAGACCTGAATTTAACCTTTCAACCTCAGCCTTGGATGAATGTGGGGAAAGAACATTTTCTCATTGAGAAAGAAAGCTGAGATCGTCATATTTTTCAAATCCAGCTGAGTTTTATCTTATATAAGACCATCATTTTCTGTCCTGAGACTTATAGGAAGGAGGGTCAGCAACCTGGAGTAACTTTTGTCTTTACCATTGTAGGGTTCCCGATCTGATCACAAAGATGAGATGAGCCTGAAACAAGCATTTTTCTATTTCTTTAGTCCTAGAGGCTTGTTCTGTGCTAAACCTCCAACTGCCCAAGATGATATGGCTGCCACGTAATTGCTCTAAAATGTTTCTGTAGCTCTGCTCTTTGATTAATGTGCCTCTCTTATCAACCAAGTTACCTTCTCTTCCACATCATAAAAATAAAATCAAATATCATTATTGTCTTTTAAAAATATGCACCGAGTTATCCCTGACATTGCTTTAAATTGAAGGTTTTGGTGATCAGTCAGTTAGTAAAGAAATTCATTGTCATTTAACGTAGGCAAAAATACTGAAAATGGGGGTACTTGAACTGCTGCATGTGGTAGCCTGTTGGACCACCTTCTCCTACTTCTGTACTTCATCGCTCTTCCCTACGATCACGTTTGTCCCATCACCCCTGCAAATCTGGAGCCATTATGCTTAGTTATTCCCTGGGGAGCAGACTCTGAGTCTGAGTCACATGGCCCCAATTCACTGATTCAACATGTAATTATTGAGAGCGTGCTTTACCATTACCACTAAGAAACACAAAAAACATCAGGATTAAAGTTTACAATCTAACAGACTTCCAGCCTCTCCTTTGCATTCCTAGTGAATATTCCTTAACCGTATACATGACTCGGCTTTTGGAATGTGTTAGTGGACGATGGGAACATCGTCTCCGTCTGTATTCAGCATCGTACCGACACCTCCTGTCCTAATGATTTACACAGCAGGAAATGCATCTCCATTGTTAAGACCAAAACAAAACTTGTAGCACTTTTTCAAAAGCAGGTTTTTTTTTTATATAATCCCAAATGACTATGGATTTTGTATTCCATATTAAAGTTGTCTTTAAATCAAAATACAACCCACATTTAGACTGAGCTCTCTGTGGTGTCAAAAGTTAGATGATTCCACCCTAATGCATATACTGAGTGCTCAGCAGCTCTTGTTACACAAAATCGGTGCCTCCCCTCTCCCTGGCTTCTTATAGCAGTTTCTGGACTTAGGTGCCTCCTGTGCACCTGTTCCTGGTCATTTCTCCCAAGCTACAGAGCTCCGCTCACAGTTTCCTCTCAAATCCTGCTCTGCATTTGGAGATCAGATTCCCCCATTTCTGAAAGAGACCGGAGCTGCAGGTACACACGTGAGCACCACTGATGCAGAAGTAAGTGTGGCTGGCTCTGCAGAGAGGATGCACTGACCACGTGATGGGGTCAGGAAGGGGAACCCAGGCACAAAGGTAATCAACCATGTTCTGCAAAGTGGTTTATTTAATTTTGTTTAAACAGGAATTAGGACAGTTTTATTTCCTTTTTAAAATCTGGAAACCAAGGCTTTGTTGAGGTCACACAGCCATCACGTGCATTTAAATATAAGTTGTGTTTCCAAAACTCATGTACTTTCCACGAGTCAATATGAACGAATTTAAAGAGATATGGCCTTTCCCAGGGTGAAACACAATCGTCCCTGATCAGCATCGTTTCCATTAAATCTGCCAGTGAAAATGTTGCTGCTTGTTTTGTGTGGTAATTTCAGCTGTTATGAGATGATAAGGACAGTGTAACATACACCCTTTATTTCTCTATTTTTCCTTGTATTCAGACCAAAAGTTTGAGAAATCTATGCAGCAGAACATTAGTACCATTGTGATCCAGCCAATCAAAGACAAAAAATGATTATGAGAATTCTAGAAAGGCTTAAAATCTAGATCAGTATTCAATCCACAGACACAGAGCTCATACATTCCACATCAGAATCATCAAGCACTGAAAAGTATAAAAGATGTATAACCAGTCTTCCTCAACCCTCCTTGCCCACTTACACTCCATATTATAGGCTGAACAGTACACAAATAGGAGGGCACATTCTCTGGACCTGTGTGTTAAGGTCAGAAACTGAGATTTCTACCCCCACATCCAGGCGTACATGTTTCTACAAAGCTGAGTCTATAGGAGATGGGGAAATGCCCAGAATTGCAGAAAGAAGACATCAAACATGACCAGTGGAATCATGAGTGCATATGAAATAAATCATGTAATACTTCTACAGGGGAATTTATCAAGTTCTTATTATATAATAAGGACCATGTGAGCCATTATTAACAAAAGTCATTTTGGTTCCTGAAAAGTTTTGAGAATGCCTGTTGGCCCATGGGCCCAGGGATGCTGGCGATGTTCCATTTCCTGACCTAGGTACCAGTTGCATGAGTTTTAGCTTTGACCTTCACTGGCTGTAAATTATATTGCACTTTATGTGGTTTCATGTATTTCTTGCACATATCCTCTAATTCATAATAAAATTCTTGGAAAAGATAAGGAGGATGTTGGTTATTAGAAAGTAAAAGAAGCAAATTAATAGAGCACCACTACTTTTAATAGTGGTTGGATAAGCAGGATAGAGGATAATAGAAGTTGCATTTTTGTGTCACTACAAGTGGTGGATGATGCTGATGCTGATGCTGAGCATCACTTTGGCTCAGGGGAAGATACAGTGACATTGACAGTGGTCCAGCTGCTCACTCCAGACAGAGTTCTCTATCCAAATTAGGATTCTATGGCAGACCAAATGTCACACCACCAACCAATGCTACCCTTACTCCTGGGATCTCCTCAGCCTAGGACAACAGAGGAGACAACCAACACACTGACCTGCCTGAAGGAGAGACTAGCACTCAGGTGGAGAGTTTTGCTTCAGGACAGAAGCACTAACCTAACACAGAGACCAGGTGAGAGAGAGACTTGGGACAGGCTTGCAGATGGGAAGAACTAAACCTGGATATTCTGGGACCCCCGGGGAGGCTTGGGCTCAGAACGAGAAGTTCACAGGGCCTATAGTCTGTTGTGTGAAGCCAGGTTTGGTGGGTGAAATCATCAGATGGGGTGATTCTGAAAGGAAAAATAGCCTAGAGGCAAGTTTGAGTGCTGCCGCGGCTACCTACATCCAGAAGAAACTAGTGGTCTCAAATACCATAGGTCGATATACAGATGATCTAATTCTCTTCACTAAAATCGTAGTCCTTTTAGTTCTAATTAAGGAATGTTCATGAATGGTTCCTGGGGTTTGTCAATATCTAGTTGGTATCTGATATTATTGATTCCACTGAAATTACCTTTTGTGTCACTACAAGTGGTGGCTGATGCTGAGTAACCAAGGTAACATAGTAAAGGACAACAAGTTTTCCCTGTATGCCAATATGTGGATTCCCTGGGGATCATAAACAATAACAAATGGATATACATACACACAGGAACATGGGAAAGAACCTTAACAAGGTCTCCCAACTCTCCAGGGCAGATTAAGGGGGCACAAATGAAGAGGAAAGCAACACCAGCTCAAAGAACATTGCAAAAGGGTTACAGAAAAGATTAAGACTAGATGAGCTCCAAGAGGAAATGAATCAAAAGTTCACAGAAACATCATTCAAACTCCCCAAAGTGGATACCATGGAAATAAATAAAGAACAGGATGAGTTGACAAAATTTGTTCAAAACATGAATAACAAATTCATGAAAGATTTAGAATCCTTAAAAAGTTGTTTAAAATACCTGAAATAAAAATTCATAAATTGCAGAAATGACCAACGTAAAACAGTGTCAGAAACTGAGAACAAAATTGTCAATTATGAAGAAGCACTCAAGCCACAAAAAAAGAGTGAGAACAAAAAACACTATCCAGCAGCTACTAGATGACACTAAAAAGACCAACCTAAGGCTAATTGAAGTTAGAAAAAAACCTAGAAGATACACATATGGAATTATTAAAATATTTACAGAAACCAAAGAAGAAACTTCCACAAATATAGGAAAGGAGTTCAACATACAAGTAAGTAGGGCTATCAGAACACCAAACAACTATAATGAGAAAAGCTCACTGAGACATATCCTTATTTAATTGCCAGATATAAAAAAGCCCCCAAAATTTAAAAGCAGTCCCAAAAAAACCCCAAACAAACAAAAAAAGCCCCCACAAAACCACATATACAGGTAAACCTGTTAGAATTACCACAGGTTTCTCGATACAAACCTTAAGGTCCAGAGCAGCTTGGGGTGAAGTATTTCAAGCCATAAAAGCAACAATTTCCATCCCAGATTAACATATCTAGCAAAGCTTTCCTTCAAAATAGAGGGGGAAAAAAGGACACTTCATGGAAAAGACCAATAGAGCAAATATGTGGTTATGAAACCAGTGCTCCAGAAAATATTCAAGGATATCCCAGACAGAAGCAACAAAATGAATGAAGCTAAAAATCTAGATAAAATTAAAACACTAGTGAGGTCAGTGATTAAATAACAATAAAAAGTGACCAGAAAAGAATAAGGATGACTAACAAAAAAAAAAAGAGTGCAACAATAGTACCACATCTCAGTAATATCACTTGTTCTTGGTGGCCTGAACTCTCTGATTAAAAACAAAGATTGCAGACTTTATCAAAACTACAGAATCCAACAATCTGTTGCATTCAAGAAACTTCATGCACCAGGGCACTGAAAACAATGAGGGGTAAACATACTTTAATCTCAGGCATAGTAAACTTCACACCAAAATTGATTAGAAGAGACAAAGAAGGTCACTACATGCTAGTCAAGGGAACAGCCCAACAAGAAGAGATAACACTTAGAAATATCTATGCACCAAATACTGGAGGACCTACCTTCACAAAATAATGCTGAACATAAAAACCAAATAAATAGTAACACATAGCTTTCTATTTGCTCTTGCATGATGGCCTGCCCTCATGCTACAGGGTGTACTTCTTTTTCCAATTTTACTTGGCCCAAACACAACTCTGTAGAGTCTTTCTTTTCCGACCTCTAACAAAACTTTGCTACCACAGAGATCTTAACACCACACTTTTGCAAAAATAGTAGATCAACTAAACAAAAATCAATTAAGAAATGTCAAAACAGAACAACAGCCTTGAATACATGGACTTAATACATATCTACAGAACAGTTCACCTTCTAGCAGAACATAGATTCTTTTCTGTAGCAAATGGTACTTTCTCCAAAATAGATCAAATACTAGTCCATACAGTCTCCTTAAATATGTATCAGAAGTCAAAATGACCCCATGTGCACCATCAGACCACTGTGTAATGAAATTAGCAATCAATTACAGAAGAAACTATGAAAAAAGCAGAAGCACCTGGAAAACTAATGACACATTCCTAAACAACCAGTGTGTCACAGAAGAAATCAAGGGAAGAAATTTTAAAATTTCTAGAAGTCAATGACAATGTTTGTATAACTCACTAGAACCTCTGGAGCACTATGAAAACAGTCCTAAGTGGAAAGTTCATTGCAATCAATGCTTACATTAAGAAACAGAGTGAGTATAAATGAATAACCTAGAAAACTTTAACATACTTGACAAACAACTAATCCAGGCCCAAATGAAAACTAACAAAGATTGTATGCATGCAGAAGATTGAGTCCTGCCCCATATCTCTTGTAGTGTGTGAAAATAAAATCAAAATTATCAAAGATCTAAATGTTAAAATAGACACACTTAAACTACCAGAAGACAAAATGTGTACAACTCTTGAAAACATAGGCATAGGCAAGGACTTTCTGAACGGAACTCCAATGGCACAGAAATCATACTGAGAACCAACAAATGGGATCATATACAATTAAAAAGGTCCTGCACAACAAGGTGAACAACAAACAGAGTGAAAAGACAATCTACAGAGTGGGAAAAATTAGCTAGTTTTTCCTTGCAAAGAAGAGCAACATTAAGACTATAAAAAAAACCTCAAAAATAATTAGACCTCTCCCCAAATAAAAGACCCGATGAAAAAATAGGCAGCCAAAATGATCTGATACTTCTCAGAAGGTGAAGTACAAATGGCCAATGAATACATGAAAAAATGTTCACCATCTCTGGTCATCAGTGAAATGCAAATTAAATCTACACTGGGATACCATTTTACCCCAAAAAGAATGGCCATCATAAAAAAAAATACGATAATAACAAATCCTATTGGAATGTGTGGAAAAAGGAACACTGCTCCACTGTTGGGAGGAGTGTAAATTAGAACAACCACTCTGGAAATCACTGTGGGGATTCCTCAACATATCATATGACCCAGAATTTCCATTTCACCCAGCTATCCCATTTCTTTGTATCTTCCCAAAAGAGATAAAATCATTATATTATAGGGATACATATATAGCCAAGTTTATAGCAGCAAGATTTATAATACCTAGATCTTAGAACAGTGTATATGTCCATCAACAGATGAATGGATAAGGGAAATATAATATTTATACACAGTGGAGTACTACACTGACGTAAAGAAAGGTAAACTTGAGGCATTCTTAAGTGTTATGGATTAAAAACTGGTGGTCAACTTAACACCAGCTGAATTAAAAGAGCACAGTGCTGAGTATAGATGGCTCACCTGAGGAAAGTTGCCAAAAGGAGAAAGGAGAGTGTGGTGTTGTGAGTTCTCCTAAGTGATGTTTTGTGGTTTCTGTTGTTGTTGCTTTGTTTTGTTTTTTTAGTACCAGGGATCAAACTCATAACCTCACACCTGCCAGGCAGACGCTTACACCACTGAGCTAAATCCCTGGCCTTATTTTTTGAGACATGGTCTCATTATATGCAGTTGAACTCACTTTGTAGCCAAGGCTGGTCTTGAACTCACAACGATCCTCCTGCCTCAGCCTCCCGAGTACTGGGAATAAAGGGGTGCACCACCACGTCCAGCTTCTTCTAAGTGACATTGTTTGGAGCTGTTGGTTCTCCTGGAGGAGCTTGTCCTGCTGGCTTCCCTGATATGAACTTGGCCATTATCATTGGAGGAGCTCAGACTTTGTCCCTGAGAGTGGCTGCAGTTTACTTTGGGGGTGCTCTGGTCCTTATGGTGAGCATCATTTCCTGGCTCCAGAGGGAAAGATGTGTGCTGTTTAATCTTCAAAAGTTGTCACACTGGCTTCCTGGCATGTACTCAACTGTTATCATCAGAGGAGTGCGAGACCCCACTGTCACTAAGGATGACTGTGGTGTTTTTTGGGGGAGCCCTGGTCTGTATTCTGAGCATCACTTCTTGGCTCCAGTGCAGAACCCTCAACCTGCTGGCACAGATCCTTCACCCTGCTGGCATAGACTTCCTAGCTTCCACTGCTGACCTTTGGGCCTTCTCAGTGCAGATCCATAAAACAGACTTGTATGACTCATTGTCATGGCCTCTAGGTTTTCAGCTGGACTCATGCAGGACTTTACTGTGGGATCCAAGCCACTGGTTGGATTTTCTAGGTCATTAGTGCTGTGGACAGATTTCCTGCACTTTCTTTGTATTTAACTCTGGGTGACCATCATAAAGCAATATTATAAATTCTGTGTCCTGTATGTAAATCTTCTCCTTGCAACCCCTGACTACAAGAGTAAGTACATCAGAGCTGAGGTACCACCCCTTACATATTAATTGCTACCTAAATTGTGTTGTGCAGATTTGTCTTTCTGCATACCTTTCTTTCTGCATATTGCAGAGGTGCTTTCTGGCCTCCTAGCTAGCTCAGCTCACAGTATTCCTGTAATTTCCACCATTCTCACAGTCACTCATCCTTTAGCCACTCCCTTCTTCATGAATTAATAAAATCCAGGTGAGGCCCTGGGTCAAGGCCTTTGCTCCGTGAACCCTCATTTGAATGGCACTCAGGACCCCTTGGCTGCCCTTAACTATAAATATGTCTTAGTGTCTTTATGCTTGCTGCAGGTTGCACTGGAGGTGGTATACTGAAACTAACTCACCAGAATTTCCATAATGTTTCCATGGGATTACAAATGTAAATTTCCCAGACCTTGACAAGGATGAGAAAAGGAATGAGATGAAGTGTTATTTTTCTGCTTATGGAGATGATTCTTCTGTTCAAGAGACTCCTTTTTCCACCATTGATTTTTGACAATGTTAGGAAACAATTGACTGTAAATGAGTGTTCCACCCCAAAACATCACAATAAACATTCTTCTCATTTGCACATAGAACCATACATTGACTCATAGAACATATTTAAATAAATGCAAAGGAATTGAAATTATCCCATGCATATTGTCAGACCACAGTGCAATGAAATTGGAAATCCATACCAAGGGAAACCAAAAGAACTTCATAAACACATGGAAATTAAATAGCACCCTACTGAACAATCAATGGGTCACAGATGAAATTAAAGAAGAAATTAGAAAGTTTTTACAGTTGAATGATAATTACAACATACTGGAAATTGCGGCACACAATGAAAGCAGACTTAAGAGGGAAACTTATAGCAGTAAATACCCATATCAGGAAAATAGAGCAAGTGCATATAAACAACTTAATGTTGAACCTCAACTTTCTAGAAAAAGAGTAGGCTGAGCCAAATCTCACACCAGGGAGGAAATTATAAAGATCAGAGCAGAAATTAACACAGTGGAGACTAAAATAAAATACAAAGAATCAATGAATTGAGGAGTTGGTTCTTTGAAAGTTTAAATAAAAGTGACAAACTGTTGGCCAACCTTATCAAAAAAAAGGAAAGAAAAGACTGAAATCCATGCAATTAGGAATGAAAAGGGTGAAATCAAAACAGACCCTAAAGAAATCCATAAAATCATCTATACCTACTTTGAAAACTTGTATTCAAATAAGATGGTAAATACAGAAGAAATGAACAGATTCCTAGATACAAACAAATTAACAAAGTTGAATCAAGAAGATATAAAAATTCTAAATAACCCAGTATCAACAAATGAAATCAAAGTTGTAATTAAAAACCTACCGGCAAAGAAAAGACCAGGTCCTGATGGATTCACTGCTGAATTCTGTAAGATATTTAGAAAGGAACTAATGCCACTACTTCTCAAACTCTTTAATGAAATTGAAAGAGAAGCAATACTTCCAAATTCATTCCTGGAAGCAAGCATTACACTGATACCAAAACCAGAGAAGAACCCAACTAAGAAAGAGAATTAGAGGCCAATCTTTCTGGTGAATATTGGTGGAAAAATCCTCAATAAGATACTGGCAAACAGACTGCAGCTAATCATCAAGAAGATTGATCAAGTGGGATTCATTCCAGAAATGCAGGGTGGGTCAACATATGTAAATCCGTAAATGTAATACACCATATTAACAGAGCCAAGCACAAAAATCACAATATCATCTCAATAGATACAGAGAAAGCTTTTGACAAAGTCCAGCACCCATTCATGATAAAAACTCTACAGAAAATTGGAATAGATGGTCTTTATCTCAATCTGATAAAAGCCATGTATGACAAACCTACAGCCAATATCATACTAAAAGGACAAAAAAAATGAAAGGTTTCTCTTTAAACTCAGGTTATTCGACAAGGTCCTGGAAACTTTAGCTGAAGCAATTAGACAAGAGAAAGAAATAAAAGGAATAAAGATAGAAAAAGAAGTTAAACTATCATTATTTGTAGATGACATGATACTCTACTTGTAAGCCCTCCAAAACTCCACCCAAAGACTACTATTAATAAGCAAATTCAGTAATGTAGACGATTACAAAGTCATTGCTCAAAAATCAATATCCTTCCTGTACACGAATAACAGACTCACTGAGAGAGAAATCAGGGAAACAATACCTTTTACAATAGCATCCACAAAAGTGAAATACCTAAGAATCAGTCTAACAGAAGATGTAAAAGACCTCTGCATTGAAAACTACAGTACTCTAAAAACAAAAGGAGATTGTAGCGGATATTAGAAAATGGAGATATGCCGGGCGTGGTGGCACATGCCTTTAATCCCAGCACTCGGGAGGCTGAGGTAGGAGGAGCATTGTGAGTTCAAGGCCGGCTTGGGCTACAACGTGAGCTCAAGGCCGACCTGAGCTACATAGTGCGACACTGCCTCAAAAAACCAGGGCTGGGAGTTTGGCTCAGTGGCTTAAGCCCCTGTCTGGCAGGCGTGAGGCTGTGAGTTCGATCCCCAGTGCCCCTCCCCAAAAAAAGGAGAGATAACACATGCTCTTGGGTAGGAAGAACCAATATAGTGAAAATGGCCATACTTTCAATACTGTTATACAGATTCAATGCAATCCCAATCAAAATTCCAATAGTATACCTCACAGAATTAGAGAAAACCATCCTTCAATTCATCTGAAATCAGAAGAGACCTAGAATAGCGATGATATTCCTGGGTAACAAAAACAAATCAGGGGGCATCACAATTCCTATTTGAAATTATACTACAAAGTTACTGCAATAATAACAGTGTCGTACTACAAAAAAAAAAAAAATCTAAAGATAAATGGAAGACGTTAGAAGATGCAGAAACAACTCCAAACAAGCTACACCACCTTAACTTTGACAAAGATGTCAAACACATTCACTGGAAGGATAACCTCTTCAATAAATGGTGCTGGAAAAACTGGCTCTACACATGCCCAAGATTAAAACTGGACCCGTATCTTCCATCATGCACTAAGCTAAAATCAGAATGGGTCAAAGATCTTAACATTAAAATAGAAACAGTAAATCTGCCGAAGATAGAGTAGGTAAAACTCTTGAAGACATTGGTGTAGGCAAAGATTTTATGAACAAAACCCCGATTGCACAGGAACTATCACAAAGAATCAACAACTGGGATCTCACCCTATTGAAAAGCTTTTGCACAGCAAGAGAAAACACCAACAGAGTGAAGAGACAACTCACAACGTGGGAGAAAATGTTTGCCAGCTGGACCTCAGACAAAGGATTGCTATCGAGAACATATAAAGAACTAAAAAAAAAAAAAGATCACTCCTCCCAGATTTAAAGACCCAATCTAAAAATGGGCATCTGAGATGCCCATTTTCTTAGATGAATAAATATGAACAGCAAATTAATATGTAAAAAAATGTTCAACATCTTGGGTCATTTGAGAGATGCAAATTAAAACAACACTGAGATCCCACCTCAGTCCAGAAAGAATGGCTATTATCATTAAATCAATCACTAACAAATGCCGGAGGGGCTGTGAGGAAAAATGAACTCTTCTCCACTGTTGATGGGTATGCAGACTGGTACAACCACTATGGAAATAAGTGTGGAGATTCCTCAAAAGCTGGGACTAGAGGTCCCATTTGAGCCAGCTATTCCCCTTCTGGGTATCTCCCCAAAAGAATTAAAAACATCATACCACAGTGACATATGTGCATTCATGTTTATAGCAACACAATTTTTTTTTTTGTTTTTTTTTTTTGCGGCACCGGGGATTGAACTCACAGCCTCGCACCTGCCAGGGCAGGTGCTTAAGCCACTGAGCCAAACTCCCGGCCCTGGTTTTTTTGAGGCAGGGTCGCACTATGTAGCTCAGGTCGGCCTTGCGCCACGTTGTAGCCCAAGCTGGCCTCAAACTCACAACGCTCTGCCTACCTCAGCCTCCCGAGGGGTTTACCAATTTTATTTATTCTTTCAAAGAACCAACTCTTCAATTCATTAATGCTTTGTATTGTTTTCTTAGTTTCAATTTCATTAATTTCTGCTCTGATCTTTATAATTTCCTCCCTTCTTTGGGCTTTGGGCTTGACTTTCTCTTCTTTTTCTAGAAGTTTGAGGTGCATCG
The DNA here is from genome assembly GCA_004363535.1 of Dasyprocta punctata. Classification (NCBI taxonomy): domain Eukaryota; kingdom Metazoa; phylum Chordata; class Mammalia; order Rodentia; family Dasyproctidae; genus Dasyprocta; species Dasyprocta punctata. The sequence goes on along the minus strand of RJWM01019145.1, from coordinate 26,557 downwards.
TTAGGTTGTATAAGTGTTGTCTTGGTTACTTTTCACTGGTTCTGAGACAAAACACCTGACACCCAAAACTAGGGAAGGAAAGGTTTATTTAGCTTACAGTTTTTGGAGGTTTCAGTCCATAATCAGGTGGCTCCAAGGCAGGGTGGCATGGCACTGGGGCAGCACTTCAAGGCAGCAGCTGAGCAAAAGCAGCCAGAGTAAAAGTGGGCCAGAGCAACCCTCTTTTCCTCCTTCATATTGTACACAGACCACCCCTTCCCTCCAATGTGGGTGTAGCTTCACAAATATCCTTGCCTACCTTTGCACAGGATGAGGATATTTACAAAGTAAGAACCCTGGCTCCCTGTTGAGACTCTCAGTTATACTTCTGACTTTCTCAAATTGACACAATGAACAGGTAACTGCTTGTGCTCCACACCTCAGGATGTAGAGCTGCTGCCTTACTTAATGAAGCTTCTAGACTTCTCAAATTGACACAATGTATAAGCCATAACAATCCACCCCTTGTCAACTTGGCAACCAGACACATTTCTTTAAATCAGTCTTCAGATACAAAGGCATGCTTATTAACATTTTGCAACTTGAATGTTACAACACATCTTAACTGTAATGGTCTGACACCGAACTGGGCCAGGGAGGCCAATGAGACCAAATCAGAAGTTTGGGAGCCTTTAATAATAATAATAATAATAATAATAAGCGGCTGGGTCTGCCTGAGATCCTCCACGCAGGGCAGGCTCAGAGCAGCACGGACTGCTTGACATCCTCCACGCAGGGAGGTTCAGAGCAGCCCTGACTGCCTGACATCCTCCACACAGGGAGGTTCAGAGCAGCAGCCCCCCTTGAGCCTTTACAGCAAGCAGAATTTAAAGCAAAAAGCACAGCCTGGTTAGAACAGTTTATCTCTCAGTGATAGTCATACATGGGAAAGTCTTATCTTTACCCTTTTACTTTGCTGGAATCTGTGTCAACTTGCTAGGTGAGGTCATTTTGCAGGGAGGCCATTATGTTACCATAGGTTATCTTTTAGAAGAAACCGGGACAGCACATCCTGGCAGACAGTCAGTTAATATCACCACTTTAAGAACATCACAGGGGGTTAAGGGGGGCTGAGTCATGGGTGAACATAGTCTTATGTTTTACAGGCTTTTAGCTGGCCTATTACATTCCCCACTGTCTTTAGTCGGGAATCAAATCTTTGATTCATCAGTTTAGACAATGTATCATAGTGAGCAGACAGTACCAGCATTTTTACAGGTTGGATTCTTTGTTGTATATAACTGGAGGTGCAATTAATAGCACACAGACCTATAGTTATTAACACCAATATAAGCAATAGGGGTCTAATTAAAGTAGATAACAAAGTAGTTAACCAAGGGGAGGTACTGAACAGAGACTCAAACCAGTTTTGTTTTAATTTTTTTTCTTTCTTTCTCACCTTGAAGCCATTTTCTTAGTTTGCTTAGATGACCTTTGATTACCCCAGACTGATTAGTATAAGATATGGGGACAACCAAACACAGCAGTGGCAAAAAGTATAACTTTCAACAAAACAGATTTTCATGTTAAAATTTATCTTTCCCATTTGAAGTGGCAAGCTTTGCAAGAAAGCTTTGGCCGGTTTCCCAATACTGTATAACCAATTTAGAAAGTATAGTATGATAGGAAATCACGAAGACCCTGGAACCTGAAGGTCTCACTGAATATTTAGAGTAGGTCACTTTCGCGCACAGGCCTATGTGGCTACACTCTCAAAACCAAGTCTGTCAAGTACATTTACATTGCCTTAAGTTCAGAACACATTTGCTTTTCCCTCTGTAATGCCTTTTGAGAGGCTTCCTTGCTCTGGCTTTTATTATATACAATCCCTCCTCACTGATCAGCAGGCTTTTTTACTTACTCTATCTCTATCAGCACTTTTGCTTTCCCTTTACTGGTCATACCATCATACCATTCTCAAAAGCAACAAATGGCCAGCATAGAAACTTATGCAACCATTGTCTTGACCCACTAGAGAGTTCTAGTAGTTTTTTCATTTATAGTCTTAAGTTAATCTTTCTGTACTCTCCCCCAAAAAGGCAGGGGGAAAGAATCAACATTCCAACTTGATGATGAGCACAGTGATTTAATTTGGTGGTGCTTCAGGCTGTTCTGGCAGGGTCAGGAGCGCGTTGAGTCAGATGAGGTTGTCAGGCCCAGAAGTGGGCTCTGAACAGGGAGTGAGCTTCTTGGAGGACGGGTTGAAGTGCCTGTGGGGACTTAATAAGACTTTGGTCATGTACATCGGGCTCGCAAAAAGACAAAAGGAAGGAGACTTACCCAGTTTTCACCAGTCTCAATGGCCATCTTAGAAATAGTCTCCTTGATGGTCTGGTTTATGTATTTTACTTGGCTGGAGCTCTGCGGCTGGTAGGCACAACGTACTTTCCAATCAACCTGTAAACACTTAGCTAAATTTTGGGTGACTTGAGCTATAAAAGCTGGACCATTGTCAGACCCCATTACTTGTGGCAAGCCAAATTAGGGTACTATTTTATGTAGCAGTTTTTGCACTACTACTGAGGCAGACTCTGATTTTGTGGAGAAAGCTTTAGGCTACCCAGTGAAAGTATCTATAAAAACCAAAAGATACTTATAGCCGTAGTGCCCAGGACTCATTTCAGTGAAATCGACTTCCCAATGTTCTCCTGGGTGTGACCCGCATTGTCTGTTGTGAGGCGGTTCTGGAACAAGTTTGGCCTTCGGATTTACCTGGGCGCATTGTACACACCGTTGACTTATATCCTTAGCCTTGGATGTTAAATTTGGGATGAAATAAGTCTGATGGAGCAGTTCTGTCAGCTTGGTTCCTCCTAAATGGGTGGCTTGGCAGACATCTTGAATTATTTTAGTCCTCAAAGCTTCAGAAATTAGAATTCAACCATCTGGGAGTGAGTACCATCCCATTGTGGCAAATTGAGTCTCTAGGGTAGCTGCCAACTTTAGATCTGACTCTGAGTAGGCAGTTTAGGCATAGTCAAGTCTATGGGGGCCATTAAGGGGGTCCCCACTGATTTTGCTACCACCTTGGCTGTCTCGTTGGCCAGATGGTTACCTCTGGAAACAGGGCTATTATCTTCTTGGTGGGCCTTGCAGTGGATAATCACCACCCTTTTTGGCTTCCAGACATGGACAGTGGCAAAAGCATATCTGCTATCTGTATACATGTTGACAGCTTTGTCTGTAGCCCAGTGGAGTGCCTGAGTTAATACTACTAGTTCAGCACATTGGGCAGATGTGTGGGCCCAACGGAGCAGCCCAGATTACCTCAGTCTTGGTGGTGACGGCAGCATCAGACACATGGACTCCTTCATGCAGGTAACTGTTTCCATCCACAAAGAGCATGGCATTTGTCACCTGTGGGTGCTCAGCACGGTAGTCAAGGAGGTCTTGATGGAGTGCCTCATCAAATCAGGTGGGTGCATTTTTGAACCCAGAGCCAGTGGCAGACTGAAGAAGGCATCTTTGAGATCCAGCACTGAATCCACCAGAAATTTCTTTGGTTGGCCCCCCACAGTGAGGGCTACCCAGGGCTCCTGGGGGCCAAGGGAGCCCTGACAGTCTCAGTCATTATCTTGTACTGATAAGACTGGGGTGTAGTGACCTAACTCCTTACAATATGTCCTTGGCCTTGGCTTACTGTCTAATTTGATTCAGAAGTGATGGCTAGCAGAACTCTTGACATCTTTTTGTTTAGTTCTCTGGGGTCTTCTCTTTTGTTTAGTTCTCTGGGGTTGCTAAAATCTTTGAGCAGTTTTAACCACTTTGGACAGAGTCTTTTCCTCAAAGTCCTCTAATTTTTGTAACTTTTTTTTAATATCAGGGGCCGACTGGGTAACAAAGGCTATATTAAGAGTTCATCTGTTCTCAAGTGCCTCTGGATCAATAGGCATATAAATCTGGTAGGCCTCCTGGAGGCTCTCTAAAAATGCCAATGGTGATTTATCAGGTCCCTAACTAATCTCAGTAACTTTATGGCAGTGAGCAGAGTCTGGCGATACTGTTCAAAAGCCTCCTTACCTGCAGCGATGTTGGGATTCCAATCAGGGTGGACTGAGGGGAAACACTGTTCAATCTGCTGGGGGTCACTGGAAGGCTGACCATCGGGGCAGGGCAGCATTTTGGGCCCACCTGGCAGATGCAATCACGCTCTTCAGCAGTGAACAGGACCTGTAGGAGTTGCTGGCAATTGTCCCAAGCAGGACGATGGATAGCAAAGACAGATTCTATGAGAGTGGGGAAACACTGAAGATCCTTTTGGAGGGGCATTGATGTTTCCAGACAAACAAAGCCAGGACTAAAAAGGGAACATGAACAAAAACATGTTAGCTATCTGGGTCCCGCTGAGAGGCAAGAGAGTGCAGGAGGTGGCAGGTCAGAGGAGGAAGAGGCAGAGTCCTGAAGGGTGGTGGTGGCGGCTGTGGAGGCAGAATCAAGAGAAGGCTAAGGGGGGAGGAAGCAGAGAGATGGGGAGTCAGAGCCCGGTTGGTGCCAGGGGCCATGGGAACGAGAGAAGGACCTTAGAAGAGGGGCTGCATTTTTGGGGCACAGAAGGTAAACTTGTTTTCCATATCCTTTTCACTGAAATGGTTAAGAACACGTTGAAGTGGCGTAAGCAAAGCGAAAGTACCTTGACCCATGGTACACAACACTGAACACAACAAATGAACACAGACTAAGACAAAACGAAAGCAAATCTTAGAATTTCAAGACAAAAGTGAAAACAAATCTCCGCGGCATAAGTGACACGTCTGCCAGCCGTGGAGTCCAAACAGGGCGCCCCAGAAAAAACAGAATCAAATCTTACCAGCAAGAAGCAAACCAACGGCTCAAAGCAAACAAATGGCTCAAAGGTGCAGGTTGAGAATTTTTCCCTTCGGAGGCGCAGGGATGGATCGAGGGCGAGGCACATCTTCTCAGAGCTCCCTCTCATCGTGCCTGCAGCTGCGAAGGTTGGCCCAGTTCCATCTCGCTGGGGCCTCCAGATGTAATGGTCTGACACTGAACTGGGCCAGGGAGGCCAATGAGACCAAATCAGAAGTTTGGGAGCCTTTAGTAATAATAATAATAATAATAATAATAATAAGCAGCTGGGTCTGCCTGAGATCCTCCACGCAGGGCAGGCTCAGAGCAGCACGGACTGCTTGACATCCTCCACACAGGGAGGTTCAGAGCAGCAGCCCCCCTTGAGCCTTTACAGCAAGCAGAATTTAAAGCAAAAAGCACAGCCTGGTTAGAACAGTTTATCTCTCAGTGATAGTCATACATGGGAAAGCCTTATCTTTACCCTTTTACTTTGCTGGAATTTGTGTCAACTTGCTAGGTGAGGTCATTTTGCGGGGAGGCCATTATGTTACCATAGGTTATCTTTTAGAAGAAACAGGGACAGCACATCCTGGCAGACGGTCAGTTAATATCAGTACTTTAAGAACATCGCAGGGGGTTAAGGGGGGTGCTGAGCTATGGGTGAACATAGTCTTATGTTTTACAGGCTTTTAGCTGGCCTATTACATTAACAATCCTTAAGAACCAGCATTAAGTCTATCAACATTATATTACATTAGAAACAACATTCTGTCCTTGGACCCCCAAAGACTCATGTACATCCCTTTATGCAAAGAGCTTTTAGCCCATCTGCAAGAGGTGCCAAAGTTCTAACAATTTCAGCATTGCTGAAAAGTCCAAGTCCCATATCTCCTCCAGAATCCATTGCAAATTCTTAACTGTAACCCCCTGTACAGATGAAAATGAGGTTACACACTTCCAATATATAAAGGCACATGATACCATTCCAAAAGTTACAAACAGGGTGATACAAAGCATTTGAATCAAAGCAAGACCAAAATTTTGCAGGGCAAACATTAAGTTCTGTAGTTCCACGTGAACCATTTGAGACAATCTGTGGCAAATTGTGAGCTCCAAAGGGCTTGTGTGGTTCCACCTCCATGGCACTTCTGGTGGCTTTAGCTCCCACAGCTTCTCTCTTGGGTTGGCTTTGCTCCCTCATTGCAGGTTTCCTCAGATGATCCATGTTCCTGGCTTTTCCAAACTTCTGAGTTCTCCATTGTATTTTTGGTTTCACACTCACAGCTTTACACATTACCCTGTCAAGGGCACACTGACTGGCCTCCCAGGCCTTCTGAAATCTTAATCTTAGCACCCTTGCACTATGTGGATACTGCCAAGGTCTGCTGCCAGCTGGAGCAGTAGCCAGGCTCTCCTCTCTCTTGGCTGTAGGGGTCAAGTGCCTGGATCGCTGGGCACTTTGAACCTGATTCTGAGGAACAGATTCTCTATACTGTCTCCATTCTGGAACCTGGTGCGGATGCCACTGCATGATGCTCTGAGGTTTTCTCCTCCCAGCAAAATTTTCCACTTTTGTAGTTTTGAGGCTGCAAAGTGCCTCTTCCTAGGATGCCCCCAGGCCATCTTTTTTATTCTGTTCCTTCTCATCAATGGAGATCTTAGCCCTCTCTTTACAGTCCACAGCTTTACGGGAGCTTCCTTTCTGGCCAAACTCATGTTTTAAACCATCCTGCTGGGCTCTTTGCTCTTGATTTCCAATATAAATCTGGCTAAAAGCCCCCAACAATAGCCATGTCACCACTTCAACATTTCATTGACTTGAAATGTTTTTTGCGAGACTAATCAGTCCATCAGCCTTAATCTCAGTCTCAGGCAAAGTCTCTGGGCATGGGCAGAAGGCAGACAAACTTTCTGCCAAGCCATAACACACATCAGGTGGAGTCCAACAACCAATGCAATCCTTCTTCCCAGCAGAAACCTCCTGAGCCTGGTCTTTGCTGGCAGGCTATCAGCCTTCTGGTCTCCTGAGCTCTGACCAAAATCTCCCATACAAAACAATCTAAGCTGTTCCAGTGCCACTGTTTCAGGTGACATCTCTGAACCTTTCCAAACTCTTCCCACAAGCCATTCCCAAAGGCTCTTGAGCTACATGGTCAGGTTAGTCACAGCAATGACCCCACTCCTCTTGTACAAAATTCTGTCTTGGTTATTTATCACTTGTTGCTGAGACAAAACACCTGACACCCAAAACTAGGGAAGGAAAAGTTTATTTAGCTTATAGTTTTTGGAGGTTTCAGTCCATAATCAGCTAGCTACAAGGCAGGGTGGCATGGCACAGGTACAACACTTCAAGGCAGCAGCTGAGCAAAAGCAGCCAGAGTAAAAGGGGCCAAGAGCAAGCCTCTTTTCCTCCCTTATATTATACACAGGCCACCCTCTCCTTCCAGGGTGTGTGTAGCTTCACTAACATCCTTGCTTCCCTTTGCACAAGATGAGGATGTTTACAAAGTAAGAACCCTGGCTCCCAGCTGAGTCTCTCAGTTAAACTTCTGACCTTTCCAAATTGACATAGTCAACAGGTAACCGCTTGTCCGCTACAACCCAGGATGTAGAGCTGCTGAATTACTTAATTAAGCTTGTAGACTTCTCAAGTTGACACAATGTTTAAACCATAATAAGTGTGCTCTTTCTATTTTTCTGATGTGGGAGTTTAGTTCTATAAAATTCCCTTTGAGGACTGCTTTCATTATGTACCACAGGTTCAAATAATTTGTATTTGCATTTTCATTCAATTGTAGATATTGTTTAATTTCTTCTTTAATTTCTTCTGTGACCCATTGATTGTTTAGGAGAGTATTAGTTAATTTTCATGTGTTTATGGGATTCTTGTGTGGTCTTTTGTCATTAATTTCCAATTTTATGGTACTATGGCCAGGTAATATGCATGGAATTTTTTCAGTCCCTCTGCATTTACTTAAGCATGTTCTCTGGGCTAGTATATGTCTATTTTAGAGAATGACTCATGCGCAGATGAGAAGAATATGTATTCTGATGTTGGGTGGAACACTCAGTACACGTCTACTAGGTCCATTTGTTCACAATTTTGATTCAGTTCTGTTATTTCTTTGCTGAGTTTTTGTTTGGTTGGTCTGTCTCTTTGTGACAATGGGGTGTTAAAGTCCCACGTTATACCTATATTATTATTTGGTTTTTCATGTCTATTAAGAAATGTCTTACATAGTTGAGTGCTCCCATATTTGGTGCATATATATCTATGGTCGTAATCTCTTCCTCTTGAAGTTTTCCCCTAACAAGTTTATAGAGACCTTTTTTATCTCTTTCGATCATTCCTGGTTTGAAATTCACATTGTCTATAAACAAAATAGATATCCCTCATTTTTTCTGGGTTCCTGTTGCCTGGAATATTGTTTTCCATCCTTTGATTTTAGTCTGTGAATTTCCTTTTGGGTTAAATGTGTTTCTTGTACACAATATATCATTGGATTTTGTTTCTTAACACACTCTGCCAGTCTGTTCCTTTTTATTGGTGAGTTGAAACCATTTACATTGATTGATATAACTGATGTGTACTGGCTTATCCCTGTCATGTTATCATTCTGTTCTTGGTTTTCTACTTTTTCTGTTTAATTATTTACCCTGCTTAGTATTTTCCTTTTGCTGTTGCTTTTAGGATTGTAGTTATCTTTGTATCTTTCTAGAGTGTCTTTCAGTACTCTTTGTAGTGTTGGTTTGATGGCCATGAATTTCTTCAGTTCCTCTTTGTCATGGAAGTATCTTATTTCTCCATCAGTTTTTAAAGATAGTTTTGCAGGATACCTCAATATGGGTTGAAAGTTGTTTTCTTTCAGGATTTGAAATACTTCACTCCAAGCTCTTCTTGACTTGAAGGTTTGTGTTGAGAAGTCTGCATGATTTTTACAGGCTTTCCTTCGAACGTGATCTGTTTCTTTTCTCTGACAGCTTTCAGTATTCTGTTCTTGTGTTGAATTTCTCATATCCTAATTATCATATGTCTGTGTGAAGATTTATTTTGATTATGGTTCACTGGGGTTCTGTATGCCTCACTTACCTGTATATCAGATTCTCTTCCCATATTTGGAAAATTTCCTGCAATTATTTCTGCAAATAGTCTTTGCAGGTCATTCATATTGACCCCTTCTTTTTCGTTGATGCCTATCAATCTTATATTTTTTTCTCTTGGAAACATCTTGCAGCTGTTGAATTGTTGTTTCCTGGTTCCTTGTGATTTTTAGGACTTCTTTTCTTTCATGATCACAAGCTTCCATGCTTTCTTCAAGATCTGAGAGCCTATCTTCAACTTCATTCAAGCGTTTTTGCCAACTTTCAATGGAATTTTTAATTTCCTGAATTTCCCTTTGAATCTGTCTCATGCATTCTATTTGTGTCTTATTTTGTTCATTCAAAGTTTCCATAATTTTCTTATGTTCTTCTATTTTTTATCTTGATTTTCTTTAGATGAACACAGCATTTCTTTCATGTTTGTCATTTCATTTCTTAGCTGAGAGATTATTTCTGATCTGATTTCCTCTATAGTTTCATGGAGTTGTTTCTTTCCTTCAGTTGCTATCATTTCAGAAAGTTCAATAGTGTGATTCCCAGTGTTTTTCATTTCAGTGTCTCTTGGATTTGTTCTTGATGGCCTGGCAGACTGAGACTGCATCTTGCTTTTTTATTTTGTCATTTTCCTCTGGGACCTGTGTGGCTGGCCAGGCAGCCTCTTGATGGATTGCACTGGAACACTACACAGGAGAGCTTCAATCCTCCAATATCCCTGTGGCTAGCCAGGGCACACCTCCAAACTATGTGCCGGGTTCTTATCCTCTGTGGCCTGTGAGGCTGGCTGTGTGTTTCCCTGATGTATTTTGTTGGGTTGCTCTGGGATACTGGGGAGGACAAAGCTTACATCCTCTCTGCAGCAAGCAGAAGCACACCCCTGGAGCTTGTGGCTGGGGCCTAGAACCTGACTATGTAGAGTTCAGAACCTCCACAACTCAGGCGGCTAGCAGAGATGCACCTCTGGAGTGTGGTACTACAGCCTTGTGCCTTGCTGTGTTGAGTTAAGAATCTCAGGGACCCAGGTGGCTATGTAGGGCACAACCCTTAGTGTGGCACCACTGGGACCTTTCATCAGGCTGTGAGGAGTTCAGAGCCTCTGGAGCATGGGGCTAGACAGCCCCCCAACCGACGTATGGTGCCAGGCCCTTTCTCCTGGCTGGGTGGAGTTCGCAACATCCAGGGTAGGTTTTCCTTTGTTGATTTTTTTTTTTTTTTGTGGCACCAGGGATCAAACTCACAACCTCACGCCTGCCAGACAAGTGCTTAAGCCACTGAGCCAAACTCCCAGCCCTAGTTTTTTGAGACAGAGTCACCCTATGTAGTTCAGGCTGGTCTTGTGCTCACATTGTAGCCCAAGCCAACCTTGAACTCACAATGCTCCTCCTACCTCAGTCTCCCGAGTGCTGGGATTAAAGGCATGTGCCACCATGCCTGGCTTCTGTTGATAAGTTTTCAACTACAATGTCATTAGTTGATACTGTGTTTTTCATAATATTTATTTCTTCTTGATTCAGCTTTGGTAATTCACACATATTTAGCAATCTGTCCATTTCTTCTGTGTTTTCCATTTTATGAGAGTAAAGATTTTTGAAGTAGGTATTGATGTTCTGAATTTCCACAGGATCTGCTTTGGTTTCACCTTTTTCATTCTTGGGTGCATTAATTTGAGTCTTTTCTTACCTCTTTTTGATGAGGTTAGCTAGGGGTTTATCAATTTTATTTATTTATTCAAAGAACCAACTCTTTGATTCATTAATTCTTTGTATTATTTTCTTAGTCTCCATTGTGTTAATTTATGCTCTGATTTTTATACTTTCTTCCCTTATATGGTCTTTTCACTTGACCTCCTCTCTTTTTCTAGATGTTTGAGGTGTAACATTAGGCTGTTTTTGCTCATTCTGTTTTCCTGGTTTGAGAATTCACCACTATAAATTTCCCCTTAGGACAATTTTCACTGCATCCCACAGGCTCCAGTATATTGTGTTTGTATTTTTTATTAACTGTAGATGTTGTTTATTTCATCTGTGTCCTATTGGTTTTTCAGAATGGAATTTTTGCCATTTCTTTTGCCATTCATTTGAAATTTCACTGCAGTATGGTCAGATAATATGCGCAGGATAATTTCAATTCCATTGCATATACTTAAGCATGTTCTAAGGGCTAGTGTATGATCTATTTTTGAGAATGTTCCCTGTGAACCTGAGAAGAATGTATACTCTGTTGTTCAGTGAAACACTTTGCAAGCATTTACTAAGTTCATTTGTTCACAGGTTTGGTTCAATTCTGTTATTCCTTTGCTGATTTTTGTCAAGATGATAGATCTATTTATGACTGTGTGGTATTAAGTTCCCCCATTACAGTTGTGTTATTGCTCATTTGATTTTTCACTTCTATTAATATATGTCTAATAGTTGGGTGTTCCTGCATTTGGCGCATATATACTTATGATTGTTATCTCTTCTTTTTGGAGTTTTCCCCTAACAAGTATGTACTGGCTATCTTTATCTCTTTAATCATTCTTGGGATAAAGTTCACATTGTCTTCAAACAGAATAGCTATCCCTGTTTTTTCTGCATTCATGTTGCATGAAATATTGTATCCCATTCTTTGATTTTGAGTCTATGAATTTCCTTTTTAGTTAAATGTGTTTCTTGTATACAGCATATTGTTGGATTTTGTTTCTTGATCCATTCTGCCAGTCTGCTTCTTTTCATTGGTGAATTGAGGTCATTTACATTGATGGTTATAACTGATATGTATTGGCTTAGCTTTATCATGGTATTTTCCTACTGTTGGCTCCCTATTTTTCTTCTGTGTTTAAATGCATGCCTTGCCTGGTGGTTTCTTTCTGCTGTCATTCTTGGAATTGTGGTCATTTATATCTCTGTCTAGAATATCTTTTAGCACTCTTTGTAGTGTTGGTTTGGTGTTTCTTCAGTTGTTCTTTGTGTGGAAGTATCTTATTTCTCTATTAATTTTGAAAGAAAGTTCTTCAGTGTACATCAATCTGGGTTGGAAGTTGTTTTCTTTCAGGACTTGAAATATTTCACTCCAAACTCTTCTTGACTTGAGGATTTGTGTTGAGAAGTCTGCCATGATTCTGATGGACTTTCCTTTGTAGGTGATCTGTTTGTTTTCTGTAATAGCTTTTAGTATTCTGTTCTTGACTGAATTTCTGGGAACTTGATTATTATATGTCTGAGTGCAGATTTATTTTTGTTATGGATGTTTGGAGTTCTGTATTACTGTGATCTTTATGTCAGATTCTTCTTCTATCCTTGGGAAATTTTCTACTATTATTTCTGCAAATAGTCTTTTTATGTCATTTGTATTGACTCCTGCTTTTTTCATTGCTATCAATTAATCCTACATTGTTTTTATTTGCATCATCTTGCAGCTATTGAATTATTTCTTGATCCCTTGTTATTTTAAAGAGATCTTAATATTCATGATTGTTACCTATGATCCTGTCTTCAAGGTCTGAAAGTCTATCTTCATTTTCATTCAAGCAGTTTTCCCAGCTTTCAGTGGAATTTTTAATTTCTTGGAAATCTGTTTGAATCTGTTTCACATATTCTATTTCATGCCTATATTGATCATTCACAGTTTCCTTCATTTTCTTATCATCATCTTTTTACCTATGCTCCAAATTTGTTGAGCATTTGCTTTATGATTATTGTCACTTCTTTTTTTCTTAACTGAGATATTGTTTCTGATCTGATTTCCTCCATGGTCACATGGGTTTGTTTTTTTACTTCAGTTTGAATCATTTCAGAAATTTCTCCTGTGTGTGTTCATTAAGATAGTTTTCAGTGTTGGGTCTCTCACTAGCTTGTTTAAATGTTTTCCTAAGAATTTTATTTATTCATAGCTATTGTATATATGATGATTTCTTCTTTTTAAAAGAGTAATTGAAATAGCGACTGAAATTAGAGCATCCTGCATGCTGTGAGGGCACTCTAGTATCCATATTTATTTTATTGTTTTCAAAGATAATTTGTTTTTATTGTACAGAAATGCTACTGATTTTTTGAATGTGATTTTATATCCTACAATTTTACTGAATTACTTTGTACATTTACATTTTTTTGGTGCTGTCTTTGGGGTTTCTATATATAAGATCGTGCTATCTGCAATAAAAACTGAACTTTTCTCTTTGCAACCTGAGTGTCTTTTAATTCTTGCTCTTGCCTAATTGCTCTGGCTAGGATCTCTCCTACTAAACTGAACAGAGGTAGTGAAGAGAAAACCTTTAAATTTTCACTACATACTATGTTTGCTGTGGGTTTGTCATATATGATCTTTACTGTGTTGTACTGCACACTTTTCATAGCTTATGTGATCAGATTTTTTACTCAAAGGACTTTGGGTTCTGTGAAATGCTTTTTCTTCACCTCTTGAGATGATCATATGATCCTTGTCCTTGATTCTGTTAATGTAGTGTCTCACATTTACAGATCTCAACATGTTGAAAAATCTTGCATGTAGGAATAAATCACATATAATTACGCTGAATTATACTTTTATTGTCCTATTGAATTGTTTATTAGTATTTTTGAAGTTTTGTTCAACTTATTTGTTTTGTTTTGTTGTTGAGTTGTAGAAGCTTCTTATATATTCTGGTTATTAACTCATTAGAATGATAATAAATATTCCTCTAATGCTATAGGTAATCTTTTAATTTATTTTTCACTGATAAATGAACTTTGGAGTTGGATTTGTCTGATTTTTATTTGTTGCACATACTTTTATTGTCATATTCAAGAAATCCAATGCTATGAAGATTTTCTCATTTTCTTGGAGTTTTATACTTTTAGCTCTTTAATCTATTTTGAGCTTACTTTGCATATGATATAAGCTAAGATTCAACTTTATTATTTTGAATGTGGATATCCAGTTTTCCCCACATCATCTGCTAAAGAAACTGTTCTTTCCCTTTTGTGTGTTCCTGGCCACCCACTTTAGGGCTTGTTTCTGAGCTCTCTGTTCTGTTTCAATGGTCTGTCTGCATGTTGTTATTCCAGTGCTTCATTATTTTGCTTAGCATAACTTTGTAAGATCTCTGAAATAAAGATATGCATCCTTTCATTGTATAAATAAGTAGAGTAGAGAGCTATGTTGGGGTGCTCAGAAAACAACCCAAGATCTTACAGTGTTTGCAGGTTTACTCTTAGAAAATTCCTTTCCTGTATTTTATTATCCCTGACTCTAATCCTTTCTATTTTTCAAAACAAAACTCATATTTTCTCATTCATTTGTTCATTCATTTAACTCATTTATTTAACTAGATTTGATCCAGTTTGAGTGCCAGGACTGGAAGTAGAGAACCCTCTGAAAAATTTAAAACCTTGCAAGTGTTGCAATTTTTACTGATTCACACAACAAGATTCACTCCTGTAACTCTCTCATATTTGTACATTGACTGTGTGTATTTGCACGGAAAGCAAGTATGTTCCCCTTCAGTCCAGAGAACATATGTTGTATTTTAAAGTAGAATGTAACAATAAACTAATTATATTCTCTACAATCAGTGATTTTGAATAGAATATATTAGGACATATAGTATGAGAAGATAATGATATACACTGTACTCACTATTGTTATTCTCTTATTCTTTTGTAATGAAATGTTTTATTTTTTCATAAAAATCCATAGGATAAGTGTGGTTGAGACAGAAGGAACTTCCCAATGCCTTCCAATTATGTGATAACTTTTTCTCTCTGAAACTGTCCAGCATGCTTTATTTGTTCTGTTTTTAGGAAATGTGATGTCACTAAGCATGGTTTTCATTTTCACTTCTCTCCTCCCTAGCCACATATACTGTCACCAGGCACACAAGGAGATGTGAATAATATCACATACTCACCCTCAGTTCTGCTATTGGCTTTCTACACCTGTCAGACCTAATATGTTCATATTAGCTTCTTCCTTCCTTCTTAACCAAATATTGATTCATCAAAGATTCTGACCACTTTACTGTTTTCAATGGAACTCACACACTCATACTCAAATTCATCAGTGATGATGTCTGTTTTATAAAACCCAGACCTTTCCTTCAAAATAGTCAGTGTTCCCCAGATTCTGCCATTGACTCACAATAGTGAGAATGATGTCTCTGTTCATTCTTGTTGTCTTTCCATTTGTCACATAGAGCCTAGCTCCAATTGAAAGTGTAATATGGGGCCCTCCCTGAAACCAAACAGCACATGGCAACATTTATATATGCTGTGAGGCAGGCATCTGTCCTGGACACCAAGAATAGGAGGTTTAAGAATGTCAAGGACTGGCAGAACTCACTAAGGGGACAGAAGCATGGCTGAAGGGCATCTGGGCTCCAGCCTGATTTTGGTGGAAGTACAGAAGGGACAGGAAGGGCCTTACCAAGCCAAGTCCAGTGCCCTGCTGCCACTGGGCAAGCCCCAATGAACTGTGTGGTTCTAGAGAAGTCCTTCTCATCCTATCCCAGTACTCCACTGACATTGGGCATACCCCAGCAAGCCATGAGGATTGAAAGAAGACCCAACCAGCCTAGTCCAGTGTGCTCCACCATCAGGGTGACCCAGTGATCCATGCAGGTTGGGAGAAGCCCTCCCAGTGACACTGTGCCATCAGGAGAGACTGGGTGACCTGAAGGAGGGTGGAATCCCCACCCATCACCACTCTGTCACCCTGAGAACCTTGGTTCAGAGTAATCCAGGTGCCTGGCCCATTCCCCTACCCCACAGGACTGGCACTCAGCATGACAATGCCTGGGACCCCAAAGCTGGTTCATCTGGGAAAATCCCAAAAATAACATGACAAAGGAATGAAATGCAATTTCAGACCTCTAACTCACACAGAACAAGTCCAGGAGACATAGACATAGAAGAATTTGAATGTAACACACTTAAAATTTCTGAAATGATAGCAACTGAAACCAAGGAACAACTCCATGGTGCTGTATAGGAAATCAAATGAGAAATAATATCTCAGGTAAAAATGAAGTGAGAACCATAATAAAAGCATTGCAGAGCATATCTTAAAGAGATGTTGATAAAAAGATAAAGGAGAGTAGGAAAATGATGGAAACTTTGAATGAACAATATATGAAAGATTACAATGCATGAGACTCAGAGATATGCAAGAAATAAAAAAATTCCACCGAAAGCTGAAAAAAACCACTTGAACGAAAATGAAAATAGACTTTCAGACCTTGTAGACAGGATTACATCTAGCAATCATGAAAGGAAAAATACCTTAAAAATAACAATGGACCAGGAAGTAGCAATTCAACAGCTGCAAGATGATGCAAAGAAAAATATGTAAGACTGATTAGTGTCAGCGAAAAAACAGGAGTCAACACCAATGACATAAAATGACTATCTGCAAAAGTAATAGTAGAAAATTTCCCAAGCATGGGAAAAGAACCTGACACACAGATAGGTGAGGCATATAAACTCCAAATAACCATAACCAAAATAAATCTACAACTCGACATATAATAATCAAGATCCCAAAAATTCAACATAAGAACAGAATGTTAAAAGCTGCTAAAGAAAAGAAACAGATCACCTATAAATGAAAGCCTGTCAGAATCATGGCAGACTTGTCAACACAAACCATCAAGTCAAGAAAAGCACGGTGTGAAGTATTTCAAGTAGTGAAAGAAAAAATCTTCCAACCCAGATTGATGTACCCTGCAAAACTATGTTTCAAAATCAATAGAGAAATGATACTTCCATGACAAAGAACTTCATGACCACTCAACCAATGCTTCAAAGAGCACTGAAAAATTGCCAGGAAGAGATAAAAATGATCACAATTCCAAGAACAACAGCAGAAAGAAATCAACATTTAGGACAAGCAATTAAACAGAGGGGAAAAAATAGAGAACCAACAATAGAAAGATAACATGACAAAGATAAATCAGTGTACATCAGTTATAACCATCAGTGTAAATGGCCTCAATTCACTAGTTAAAAGAAACAAACTGGTACAGTGGTTTAAGGAACAAAATTCAACAATATGCTACATACAAGAAACACATTTAACTTAAAAGGAAATTCATAGACTGAAAGTCAAAGATGGAAAATAATACTCCATGCAACAGGAACCTGGAAAAAAGCTGGGGTAGCTGTTCTGTTTGTAGACAATGTAAGCATCAAACCAAGAATGGTCAAAATAAAGTCACTTCATACTTGTTAGGAGAAAACTTCAAGAGGAAGAGATAACAATCATAAATATATATGCACCAAATATGGGATCAACCAGCTGTGTAAGACAAATATTAATAGATACGAAAATCAAATAAGCGGTGGAAGCTAGAAAGTCTATGCCAGCAGGGTGAAGGAGCTGTGCAGTAGGTTGAGGGTTCTAAACTGGAGCCAAGAAGCAACACTCAAAATAAGGACCAGGGCTCCCCCAAAAAGTACCACAGCCATCCTCAGTGACAATGAGGTCCTGAGCTCCTCCGATGATGAGAACAGTTAAGTATATGTCAGGAAGCCAGCATAAAAACTTCTCCTGGAAATTAAACAGTACACATCTTCCCCTCTGGAGCCAGGAAGTGATACTCAGTGTAAGGAACAGAGCTCCCCTGAAGTGAACCACAGTCACTCTCAGGACAAGGTCCTGAGCTCCTCCAGTGGTAATGGCCGAATTCACATCGGGGGGAAGCCAGCATGACAGACTCCTCCAGGAGAACCAGTGGATCCAAACAACCACACTTAGGAGATCCCACAATGCCCCACTCTTCCTCTCCACATCTACTTTTATACTGGCAACTTTCCTTGGGTGGGCCATTTACACTCAGGACAATTCTGATTTAATTTAGCTGGCGTTAAATTGACCACCAGTTTTTAATACATAACAAGGGGCTTACATTTCAAGTTTCTCTGGCTTCATAATAAGTCACCCCATGCATCAGGACCACTTCACCCATATACTCTCTTTTAAGCTTTCTTTATCCCCTCTTCTCTTTCTCTCTTTTCTGGTCTTTACCCTCTACCATCTTCTTCTTTCCACCTACTATTTTTCCTAGATATTTAGTTTTTCCCTATTTGCAAACTATTTGTACTTAAGAGGGGAGGACTGTTTATTTTAATACTTTGATAAATTTACTTACTGCATAAAACTATATTTTAAATTCTCAGTATTGAAAATATACAAGTGAAGACTTCATTGTGCTTTATTTCTTTATAATAAAAGCTAAATTGTAAGGTTTTGTTTCCACTACCACTACTAATATGACCCACCTCCTGGAACCCTCCTAGAAAATCACACTGTTAGGTGCAAATGCCCTTACTCCTACCCCATTACTCACTGTCTGCTGCCTTTCCCTGGAGGAGTTGATATTATTAGTTTTTAATTAACAGAAACCACTCAGCTATCACTCTCTTGTTTTAACTCTCCTAAAACAAGAGAAAAACAACCAATCATCAATGACAAATGACAGTTGCAATTGAAGCAACACCTAGAGCTTACTTCATGCTCAGGAGAAAACACCGTCTCCTCCTCATGATTTCCAGTACATTCAGAGGAACTTCTCAAATAACGAGCTGTAGAAATGACTCCTGCCTCCTGCAAGTATAGTCTTAGCTGGACATTTAAAATATACATACATATATACATTCCCTAATCTCATTCCTTTCTGCTTCACCTAACTCTCTCCTTCCATAAATTTTAGAATCCAGCAGCTCATATCAGGAGATGAGAAATAACTGCTTCCTTCTTCCACATAAATGTCGCAACGCCTTCATCTCTGAAAAAGATTTTACCTCTTCCATCTGAATATTTATGGATTTTACTTCAAATGCTATCACTTGAAAAGATTGGTTCTAGAGAGGAGCACTGGAGTTCATAGTCAGAGTCCATTTAAAGGGCAGAATGCAGCTAGCAGTTGGAGGTGGAAGGGCCCAGTCATTGCTTACTTTATATGAAAATGCAGGTAATTCAGTGCTCCTCAGAGAGCAAACAGCTTGCTAACAGTTTCCAGTTCACAGGATCCTAGAATGCTGGCTGGTCTTTTAGATCTAATATTAAATTATAAAGACAAATGTGAAAACCACATTTCTCAGTAGATTTAGCTGAGAAACCAACTTGCACTGTGGTTCTGAGGCACTGAGTAGTCTCATGAGAGCTACAGCCAGGAGGGAAATGACCTCAGGAAGAGTTAAGAGAACCACCTGTATTTATAGTGCATGGCCAAAAGGGCAAAGGACAAACTTTCCCATCCCTGGATTAATAAGATGTAAGTGACAAATAAAAACTATGTTTTGATAGTGTTTGAACTGAAGGCTAGAGGAGAAATTTTAAAGATGATCATTCAACATGAATCTGTCTAATTTGATGTATTTACTGACTGCCTATTGATTCATTAAAATTACTCCATATTTGTAGCCCATTTGATAAAATGGTTACTACCTAACAGTTTCTAAGGGTCAGGAACCTGAGAACAGCTAAGCAGGGGTAGTCGAGGCTGAAGGGGTGGGATTAAACTTGTGGTCAAGGCTGCAATTTTCTGAAGGTTTGACTGTGGATGGAGAATCTGCTTCCAAGCTCACTCCTGTGGTTGGTTGCAGTCCTCAAACCTTACCTGGTTGTTGGCAGGAAGCTTCAGTTCTTCACTACACGGACAATTTGTAGGGTACCCACAACACAACAGCTTGTTTCCACTAAAGCATGCAGCCCAAGAGAAAGATAGAACAGTAAAGACAGATGCTGCAGTGCCATTCCTAACCTGACCTTGGTAGTGGCGTGCTGTCATTTCTGATACAGTCTGTTGGTCACACAGACCTACACTAATACCAAGTGGTGGGAGCTACAGAAGAGTGAATACTAGGAGGTCAGATTATTAAGCTAGCTACCACAGTTGTACAGCCAGCTTCATGGACCTCAGTTGAGTTCGTTACCCTTTTCCCAAAAAATTTAAGAAGATGGTTTTAAGAGAGGATGAGAACATATTACTAATTGTAAATGTTTTGAAAGAAAAAGTCAATGGACCACAGGCAGTGAATGTAGAAAGCTGTTGTTAATATAGCTGTTACCTTCTCTTTTTTATCTCAAATTTATGAGCTGTGAAATCCGCAGTAATTTTAGACAGACATGCTCTGTAGAGCAGATAACATGGAGAATATTTAGAACTAAAGATGGTTTGAGATGGTGGAATAAACTGACAGGAACATCATGTATGTGTATGGAAGTGGAAGGAGAGGAGGCTGAAATTGAACTGTTCTAGGGGTTGTACGTCTAAGTTGGGAATTTTGGAATTCACTCAGTAGCATTGGGACTCAATGTAAGTTTATGAGAAGAGAAATAACAGGGATAGAATAACAATTTAATAAAAGTAACTTGCTATCAGCACTTATGATGGATTAGATTTTGTAAGCTGAACTTTATAGAAGACTAAGTGAGGAGAACAATCTTCCCTTCCTTCTTAGGCAAAGTGAAATGGAAGGACATCATCAGGCTTTGCACTTGTAAACTGTTTTATTCTTTTCCAGCTCCTTTCCCTGAACTGCTATTGTTTTCCCTTCCATGAGTTTGCTCATTTCTGATGAAAACCTGTTTCTCAAAGGGACAGCTCCTAAAGAATCCCAGCAGGGTGGCTCTGTCTGGAGACTGTGCTGACTTTTTCCTGCGAGGCAGCAGTTCTACCACAGTGGCATATGCTCTGGATCACGTCACCCAGGGAAGACACAGTTCCCTCTCCTCTCTGTCCACGTGACTCCTCTGGTACACTTTCCCACTATTAAGTGAACTGTCCTTAGGTAACTTCTCTTTGCAGAACACAAGGATAAAATGTCTCTGTTACACTTCTGTCTTCTCCATAATTCAACTCAGGACAGTCACAGTACCTGTGTTAGCTGGACACAAGTGAAGATGCATTAATCTCACTTCTCATGGCTGGAGGGAAAGTCACTGCACAGAAATGATAATAGTTACTGTAATCACAGCTTCCCCTAAACTCTTCTCACTCTTAGAGTCTCACTTTAACCATTACACAGACAGTTAAATGTTTGACAACCAAATTTTGGGGACAGCTTTTTCAGATGTTTTGCATGCTAACGCTGAGCAATTAACTCCAAGGTAAGAGACAGAGGGAAACAGGAAAGGAGTGAGGAATATGGCTGCAGTGCTCTCTATTTAGAGAAGTGCAGGAAATAAGCAGACAGAGAATTTCATAGGACTCATATGCTATGTCTTATCATCCCATAATAAGACTAATCGAGCTTCAGTACTAAAAAACATCCTTTTTATGGGAGCTGGAAATACAGGAAGACAGGTTAAAAGGGAGGATGGCCTGAAATAATGTTCTTCCTTGAAGTTTTCTCACCCTTAGGAAGAGCTTTCTGTTTCTCTCTCTTACACAAGTACGTGGAGCTTACAAGTGCCCCAGCTGTACTTTATAGAGAACAGATGACCCTTCCTAAAACAAAGAAATGAAATCAATTATGTATTTTGTACTTTTACAGGTACATAAACTTTTGTTTCCCATAAATAAAACAAAATGCCCTTTCCATTTTCCTAGAACCTCCATAATTGAAGTATATGTATTTGGAGTCAGCATTCATGAAGTCAACCATGATTTTGCCTTTTTTCTTGCTCTTGACCAAACTAGCCCAAAATTTCAAATGTGTGTATGTTGATCAACTTTCCATCACTATAGCAAAGCACTTGAGATCAAAATATAAAGAGAAAAGTGTTATTTTGGCTCACAGGTTTAGAAGTTTTAGTTCATCATCAATTGCCCCCCATTGTTTGGTACCTGTGGCAAGGAAGCACATCATGGCAGGAGCACATGTTGTAGTGAAACTGCTCACATCAAGTCCGAGAATCAAGACTACTTTAAGAAGGGGATCAAGGTCACAGTGTGCATCAGCAATGACCTAAAGACCTCCCTAACTTTCTAAAGACCCTAACTTCCTAAAAGTTCCACCACCTCAAAAACACCACCTTGAAACAAAGGCATTATCATAGGGAAACACTTTGGGGAGCTCCTCAATGCTTTCCATTTTGTTGGAATTGAGTTTTTCATATTTATTACTAAGTATCTTCTGGATTTTGATGGTGTCTGTTGTGGTTTCACCTTGTTCATTTCTAATTGCATTGATGCTAATCCTTTTTTCTCCATAAGCTTGGCTAAGGGTTTATCTGTTTTGTTTATTCTTTCAAAGAACCAGCTCTTTGATTTGTTAATTCTTTATATTTTTTTCAGTATCAATTTCACTGATTTCTGCTCTAATCCTTATGATTTTCCTTCTTAATTTTGGTGTGGGTCTTGATTGTTGCTGTTTCTCAGGTATCAAATGCTCTTTATAACATTGTTTAAGCTCACCCTGTTCCCAATGTGAGCACTGATTGCAATGAACTTGTCTCTCAGGACTGCTTTCATTGTAACCTAGAGGTTCTAGTGTGTGACACAGGCTTCATTAGTTTCCAGAAATTGTTTAATTTCGTCCTTGATTTCTTCTGTGACTCGTTGGGTGTTAGCAGTGTGTTAGCAGTTTTCCAGGTGCTTCTAAATTTTCTGTGATTTCTTCTGTGATTGATTTCTATTTGCATTGCACTGTGGTCTGATAGAAAATGTGGATGATTTCGACTCATTTATATTTATTTAAGCAGGCACTGTTGACTAGTATGTGAACTATTTTTGAGAAAATTCCATGTGTTTCCGAAGAAAATTTATACTCTATTGGAGTAAGATGGACTACTCTGTTGATATCTGTTAAGTTCATATGTTTAAGGACGTGGTTCAACTCTGATACTTACTTATTTATTTTTTTCATTAAGTTGTTCTATCTCTTTGCAAAAGTGGGGTGTTAAGTTTGCCCACAATGATTGTGTTAGTATTAATTTAATCTTTTATGTTTAGCAGTATTTGTTTCATGAAGATAGATGTTCCAGTACTCAGTGTATAAATATTTATAATTGTTGTCTCTTATTGTTGGATTGTTCCATTAACTAGTATGTAGTTTTCTTTGTGTCTTCTATTCACTTTTAGCTTGAAGTTTACATTATCTGAGATCAAAATAGCTACCCCTCCTTGTTTGAGTGTCCTAGTGCATGAAATACTGTTTTCCATCCTTTGATTTTTAGTCTATGAGTATCTTTTGGATTCTATGAGTTTCTTCAATGCAGTGAACTGTTGGATAGTTTTTTTTTAATTCAGTCTGCCAATCTGTGTCTTTTAATTGGAGAGGTGAGACTTTAACATTGAGAGATATTCCTGAGAGGTGTTGATTATTTACTATCATTGTGCACTTTTCTGTTGGGGACGCCTTTGTTTTTCCCTTCTTGTCATTTTTTATTGTTTATCCATTGTCCTTGCTTGGTGTTTTCATTCCATCTGAAATTTTAGCTTTATCTGTTGGTTTTTTATTTATTTATTTATTTATTTATTCATTTGCCTTTTTTAGATGGAGTTCTGCTAGGCAGTTCAACTGGCTTTGAACTCACTTTGTACCCCAGGCTGGCCTTGAACTCACAGCAATCCTCCTGCCTCAGCCTCTGAAGTACTGGGATTACAGGCCTGTGCCACCATGCTCTGCAGTTTTGGCATTTCTGTCCAGGATATTCTTGACTGTTTTCTGGAGTGCAGGTTTAGTATTCATAAATTTCTTGAGTTGCTCTTTTACATGAAGTGAAATGTCCTTATTTCTTCACCTATTTTGAAGAATACTTCACTGAGTATGTAAATTTGGGTTGTAAACTGTTTCCTCTTAGGACCTGCAATACTTCACTCCAAGCTCTCTTGGTCTTTGGGGTTTGCATTGAGAAGTCTGATGTAATTCTGATAAGCTTATCTTTACATAGAATTTTTTGTTCTTCTCTGACTGCTTTTATAAGTCTGATTTTGTTGCTGGATATCTAGTAATTTAATAATGATATGCTTTGGTGAACTTCAGTATTCATGATGGTCGTTTGATGTTTTGTAAGCCTCACTTACTTGTATGTTGAACTCTTTTCTCATGTTTGCAAAATTTTCTGTTACGATTTTTGTAAACTAATAAATGAGTCTGTGTTATCTTCTAATTTTCTCTAACTCAGCTCAGCCTTAGGTTGGTCTTCTTAGTGTCATCCTGTAGCTGCTAGATGATTTTTTCTTGTGTTCTTATTTCTTGCGGCTTCTCTGAGTACTCCAATAATTTACCATTTTTTTTCTCAGTGGGAGACACTCTGTCTTCACATTGGTCATTTCTGCAATTTATGAATTCTATACAGTTTTTTGTTTCAGGTGTTTTTATCTGATACATTTTCATGGATTCTATATCTTTGATGAATCTATCTTTCATGTATTAAACAGTTTTGGTCAGCTTTTCCAATTTTTTATTTGTTTACAGTAAATCTACATTGGACATTTTAAGTGATAATTCCATAAAGTTTTGGGTCATATCTTATTTGAACTCTTCAAGTTTCTTCATCTCTTTTTATACTTTTATAGAGCTCTGCTGCCTGGTATTTACTTTCCTCTCTATCAGTTCCCCCTAGATCTACCTTGGGAGAGTTGGGAGACCTTGGGTGCCTTTTGCTGCCTTGTTTTCCCATGTTCCTGTGTGTATGTATATGCAGATGTATTTTTCCCTTTGAGGCTGATGGTTGATCTCTAATAGACTGAGGAGAGATTGTAGTTGATATGAGAATCTTCTCAGTTACAGTTCATCTTTCAATGATGTGTTTATTGCTTTATTTGACTAGAGAGCATTCATTCCTTATGCTATTTAATTTAAATGGTTTGGACCATGACACTGTGCTGTGAGGAGGGAATTACTATTGGTTATAACAGTATCAAATCCAACGTTACATCATTTGTATGTGTAATACCCCACATTCACACATAAACCTTTATGCGTACACTTCATAATCTGTACTGTACCGTTATTAGTAGTCTAAGATATGGAGAGAGAAGGAAAAGGAAGGATGGAGGGATGGGTGAAAGAGGCATGTGAATCAGTAAGGGGAGAGGTAGATAGGAGAAATAATAAGAGGTAAAAATTGGACGGGGGATCAGGTTCTGTTGAAGGTCTTTTGTATTTGGGTTACAGGGTTAGCGTTGAGGCTTTAGAGAAAATATGGGGAGGGCAAGTGCAGATGGAGGTAATTTGGGGTTGAGGATAGCTACAAAGTTATCAGAAGCTGCTGATATATTTATGCACCTGTAAGGCGGAGAATAAGCTAGGGACATGTGTAAGGAAGAGTGAAAAGAATAGAAAAGGGAGGCCAGAAAGATGATACAAAAGAATGGGTGAGATGACCAAGAAAGAGCAAAGTATGTGAAAAGAACTTGACTGAAAGTTAAAAAATGGGAGAAAGGAGTGAAATATAAGAAATTGATATTGCTACAGATGCTAATACTGGAGTAAAGGATTGGGAGACAAAAAGACAAACTACTAAATCAATGCAAAAAAGGAGAAAACAGAATGAAAGCAAAGCAACGACAAAGATCCAGGGAAGATCCAATTCAAATGTTCCAACAAGAGCTCATGCGTGGGATTTCCATCTGTTCATTGTGCCCTACAGCCTATGTGTCAACGCAATTCCCCTTTTACATTAGGAGCAGTCTGCTCGAATACAACCACATGAACTTCTCCTCTTCTCAATCCCCCAACCCCAGTCAGCAGGCAGAAATTGACCCCAGTCTTGGTTTAAAGGTTCTTTTCTCTCAAGGAGCTGTAGCAGTCTTGGCATGTGAGGAGTGCCAAGCTGAGACTCAGGTGGGTGTGGGGTTTTAGATGGAGACTCAGGTGGCCCTAGAACTGGTATGGGGCCAGGTGGAGACTCAGGTGGGTGCAGGGAAGGTGTGGGGCACTGAATGGAGATTCAGGTGGGCCCAGGACACCAGGTAAAGACTCAGGCAGGCTTGGGACCAGCACCGGGTACCAGATGAAGACTCTGGCAGATGTGGAAGCAGCTCAAAGCACTAGGAGGAGACTCAGGTAGGATGAGGCCCTCAGAGGAGGCTCAGGAGGGCCTGGGATTGATGAGTGGTGCCAGATGGAGACTCCAGCAGGCACAGGAAAGGGCATGAGGCACATGGAGCTGAGGGGAGAGTCCAGTAGGCCCAGGGCACCAGGCAGAGACTCGGACAGCCCTGGGACCAGTGCTGGGTGCCAGACAGAGACTCATGGAGGCCTGGGATCAACTTGAGGCATCAGGCAGAGACTCAGGTGGACCAGGGGCACTTAATGGGGACTCACTTGGGCCCAGGAGTGATGTGGTGTGCCAGAGGCAGACTCAGACAGGCCTGGCTCTGTTCAGTGTGTCAGGCGGACACAAGTAGCTGGATGGACTCCTGTACCTGTTCGCTTGTTTAGTCTGTCACTGTGCAGAGCCAGGAGTGGTTTGCAGGGGCAATGCTCCCCTGCCCTTGGTGAGCACAGGCAAGGATGCTAAAGGGTTGCAGTGTCTTCAGTGTTTGGAGAGAAAATGGTAGGGAGGTGGAACTCGTATACCCAGTGTCCACCCCAGGAGACCAGTCTCTGCAGGAAGCTCCCTCAGGACACTTGGGAAGTTCTCAAGATGGCTGCTTCTGCAATGAGTGAGGGCGGGGCCATGTAGACTGGCCCTGGCAGAGCTGCTTCCTCTTTTTTTAACTGCTACAGATGTTTGGTTTGATCTATATGTATCTTCTTTCAAA
>RJWM01019144.1:0-39969 GCA_004363535.1 Dasyprocta punctata | reverse complement strand
GTGGGTACAGGGAATCGAACTCAGGACTGATGTCATGCTTGCCAGACAGGCACTGTGCCACTGAGCTATATCCCCGGAACTCAAGACATGCAAATTTAATAACGTATCTTTTCAGAGTATACTAAAAGCTATTACAGCAAGAAAGTGTGGCATTCATATATAATGGAGTACTATGCCATAAATTTGAGTTATTTGTAGAAAAATGGATGCACCTTGAGACTATAATATTAAATGAAATAAATCAGACACAAAAGTTTTAAAGTGGCATGGTTTCTCTTACATGAGAAACCCAAAATGTAAATAAAGTTTAAAATAAAAGACAGGCAATAGGGAATAGACAGACAATCTTTTCCAAAATAGAAGGTGACAAAGACATGGATGGAGAGAGATGGGGCAGAAAGGGAATGGGATAAAAAAAGAATTCAGAGTGGTGTACTCAGGTATCAACTTCTCACAAGGTATGTAATAATTATATACTAAAAAAAATGCACTAATAAAAAAAACTTTAAAGAAAACAACGAAACTTTGTCAAAAACAAGAAAACATTGAAAATCTTATTTAAAACACCCTTTAAAAGTCATTCAATTTTTGGCGCCAGGCTTGGAACTCAGGTCTCACCCAAGCTAACCGAGCACTTTACCACTGAGCTGTATTTCCAGTCCCAAATCTTTCAGAGTCCAGCTTTCTTAATTGTAAGTATGCTAACATCAGCTAAATTTCATGCTTTTCTGTGATCAGATACATTCTTCGTACCTCTGTTATATCTAACCCTTCTAACAACTTTGTAATTCAGCTATCTTTTTTAAAAATCATTTTACCAGTGAAAAACTAGGGCTCATAAGTATGTCCACAAAGTCATTTCCATCTTGAACCCTATACCCTATTCCACCTATCATGCTGATAGACTAACTGAAAATTCTTGTGAATACAGAGATGCTAATTACAATTAGGAGAGATAGTGGGAATCCAGTGTTTTCAAATATATTCAAGACTTTGCGTTACAGGAGACATATTCAGCATTAGACACACACACACACACACACACACACGAAAACCCCAAGTAATCTCTCACCAATTATTTCCACATTTTGAACTGAGAATGTGAATTATTTATATAAATCATATGGAACTGTGAGACAGAATTTGCAAGTTGACTTAATGAAAAATGAACGAGCAATACAAAGTACTACCTGCTTGTTATTCTTGTTCCTAACTTACTGTTAACCTCAAGGGAATTTTGTCATATAAAAATTTTAAATGGGTGTATAGTTTCTGGGCTATTACTTCCATTTTTTTGTGTTCAAAATGCACTAATATTAGGAGCTCACTAAACATCAGGATATCTCCAGTATTAAGAAAAATACCTTTTAGTTTAAAAATAACAGTTCCAATTTTTTTCAACAGATCTCATTTAAAGAAAAGATATTGGTACAAAAACTTCATAGATAAGATCAAAAATCCCATGATGTCCTTGAAAAATTTAAGCTACTAATTAGATAATATCTACTTTTATTACTTGAAATATCTTCTGTAATTACCTGCTCTTTAAGTAAAGAACTGAATAAGAAGAATATTCATTTTTAAAATGAAATACAAATGTCATTTTATATTAATCTGAAACTTCTATTTTCAGAGGCAAACTCATTTTATAAACTTTAGAATAAGCATTTACATGTTAAACATGGAGTCTATAAAGAACGCTGTGAAGTTGGAAAACATACCGCCATCATTTGTGAGGCTTCGCACCATTAGGTGCTACTTGGTGATCTATTCAGATTCTAGTTTTCTCTCTTTATATATCTCACATAGTAAACAATGAAGCAAGTTTTCTTTGTGCTTAACTACGGAAGTTAACAGCAGACTTACACATTTTAAAAGTATAAGCAAGTCCTCTGAGATTCACACCATGAAATAAAACCTGCTGAGCTAGCCTTCAAAATCTTTCAGTTGCAAGAGCATGCAGAGGTCAGGATATCATCTAGAGACTCATTTCAGCAACTGTGAACTCTGAGAACATGGCTGAGTTTCTGTCTCTGTGTGAAACTCCGTGTGAAAGGCTGCCTGTTGCTGGGCATGGTGCCGCACACCTGTAATGCCAGCACTTGGAGACTGAGGCAGGTATATTGCCATGAGTTCGAGGCCAGCCTGGGCTACATAGTGAATTCAAGACCAGACTGGACTGCTTAGTGAAATTCTGTCTCCAAAAAAAGACGAAGAGAAGAAGAAAAAAAGGAGGAAAGAGAAAGAAAGAAAGAAAGAAAGAAGAAAGAAAGAAAGAAAGAAAGAAAGAAAGAAAGAAAGAAAGAAAGAAAGAAAGAGAAAGAAAGAAAAGAGGCAAATTTACTGTCTGCTAGGCAATTTATTGTCCCTGGTAGGACATGCATTACTGTCCACTGTGGACACTGTTTTGACAAAATAAAATGCCTTATTCATTCAGAAGGACAACATTTTAAGGTCAAAAGGGTGTGTTGAAATTTACTATTATAATACTTCTTTCCAGAAATTCTCTTCCTAATTTCTCTCACAGCAAGGAATAGGTATGTGATCTAATCGCCAATGAAAAGTCAGCAGAAGACTGTCAGAGAAATTCTAGGAAATTTTTTTCTTCAATAATAGAAGGTTACCACTACTTGAAGAAATTTCTTTCTGTTATTTCTTCTCCTTTATCTCCTGCTTTGAGTGGAAGGGGTACTCAGAGGTATGACAGTCATCCCTGCTTCCAGTAAGTGACAAGCAAGAGAACCAAATAGAATATTTAGAATGTTAGAGCAACTGAATAGAAAGAATGTGGGTCACAGCTGAGTACTTGTGGAACCTGTAGACTGCCTTCTTCCACACATCCTGTTCTGTAAATTTGGAGGTTAGGGAGAAACAGACATTCAGGCTTTTAGGAATTTAGACTCTTGTCTTAAATTATTTGTCAAGAGATTCTGATTGTATGGCTGGTATTTCTTTTATTAAAACTTCTTGTTTTGAAGTTGGCTTCAACATTCATTTCAGATTTTGCTGGGCTCCACAGAACTTAGCCAGTGTTTAAAATGATCATATGTTAAGCAAATTTTGCAGTTTGAGGGGCCACTTCTGCACACATATTTGAAAAAAATACTGAAACTATAGTGTAGATATAGCGAAGGAATACTGTTACAAAGTTGTTCTTAAATAACAAAGACTGCAGAATGAAGTTCAGTAGGAAAGAAGGTAGACTCACAAGATTGGACTCAACACATGCCTTTTGAAATTTAGATTTTAGCCCAAAATTGTAGAAATGTTGTTTGCTTATACTAATTTAAAACATTACACAGACATTTAAAAGATGAGATTTTGTCCTGATTTTGATACAACCACATGTTTTAGAACATAAATGATTTACTTCTCTTGATTCAAACTCATTTTTTGTTTTTTTTTTATTTTTATTTTATTTTATTTTATTTTTATTTTTCTCGTACCAGCAATCAAACTCAGGAGCTTGAGTTTACCAGGCAGGCGCTTGTGCCATTGAGCTATATCACTGGCCTCAGACTCATTTTAAATGTGAAAAGCTATCAATTTATATATCTAAAATTATGGAACATAAGTATAACATTATATTCATATATCTAGTAACACATGATTTGTAGTATTCTGTTTAACAAGTATCAGTACTAAAATTTTGCAGTTTAAATCATGTATCGATAATTAGAAACAAAAAGGCCCAGTGTGGTGGCACACACCTGTGACCCCAACGCCTGAGAGACTGAGGCAAAATGACTGCTGTGAGTTTGAGGCCAGCCTGGACTACATAGTGAGTCTAAGGTCAGCCTGAACTGAATTACAGAATGAAACTCACCTCTCCAGTTAAAAAAGAAAAGAAAAGAAAGGAAAATTCAAGAAGATAAAGTTTGCATTGAATGCCACCATTCTTTCATGTTGTTAGTGCAAAATTCCACTAACATGAAATGAATATTTGTAACATCTAAGTGATTTTTTAAAAAAAAACCAAATTTTATGTACTTGGTTAGGTTCAATGTGTTAATTTTAAACTGCAAAATGTTGACTAAAATTGAAAAATGTTTTTCATTTTAAATTCAGATAACAATAGAATAGAGTGGATGCAATATGCACATAAAAAGTGCTTTTAAAATCAGCAGATGGGCCCCCTATATTTTAGAACATATCCGCAGTGGGATGTGTGTGTTTTTAGCAAGATGTGAAGTAATGCACAAGAGTCTAAGTTACCAAATGTGTATTATGCTACAGCATACTCTTTAGCACCTCATAGTTTAAAAAAGTCTTTTAATAAGAACCTGTAATGTGCCATTACTGTAAGGTAAATTGATTTCATGGGAGTAAGTAGTTCAATAGACTCCATAGTTTATAGTTCCCTGATATTCATTAAGTACTTAAAATATAGAAGATAGTTTACATAAACAACCACTGAGCTATAGCTTGCGCATGTGTATATGCATGTATCTTTTAGTTAAATTTAAGAAGAAAACAACAAGAAAGGTGATCATACAAATGAGTTATATGTACAAATGAATTAAATATTTTGCGAGTATTCATAGAGGTAATATAGGTTTGAATTAATTACTATCTCTAGGCATGAAACTATTCTGGTGAATCAGTTTATTCAGATTTCAAATATGCTCTTTTTTGAGGTATCAAATATTTTTCCAATATATTTTTTTTAATTGGAGAAGAGGCTAGTTAATACTAACATCAGTGTTTAATATACACCATGCTGCATCTTTGACCTTGTACGATTTGATCATTTATTCTCTTTTGTTTTGTTTGATTATGTTAAGTCTGACAGCATGAGCAGCAATTTGAAAGATAGCAAGACATATTATGGTATCCATTTTGGATTTTCTACTGACTTGTTTTGAAGTCCTTTATTACATTCATTGTTTTGTTTTTATTGTTTCTATTCTACTATGTTCTGTTCAATTTTTACTATGTCCAAAGGTATCTGCAGCTACTTGAAGACAACAGAAGGCATTATGGTAACTATTGTTGGTTTTGTAAGGTTTTAAAGTCCTGTAACACTTATACTGGTTTATTTTGATTGGTTTTATTTTGTTTTATTTTCCTTGGTTTTATCTGCTTTTATATATATATATGTATATATACACACACACACACACACACACACACAATAAGTTTAACAACTTGTATTCATTGCTAAATTGCTGAGTGTAGCAATTCTGGATGAAAATACAAACCCAAGAAACAAAAAGACATTGCTATGTCAAGGTCAATCAGGATCCAATGTGAAATTAGTTCGTAGTCCCATTCAATTCATAGTGAACAGTTCTATATATCAGCAATTGTGAAAGCCAAGGTGACATTAACCAGAATTCAAGTGTAGGTACCAAGTCTTACTGTGCACCCTTTCTATGATAGATTTACTCCTTCCAAATCCCAGTGAATACTACTTATATTGTACTCATCTTTGTCTCTGTGGAAACTTGCAGAATTGTATGAAGTTGTTTTATTTAATTCCAATCAGATTCTTTTTGCATCAGGAGTCAGTGACATCATCAATTTTGTGCAGAGAATACTAAAAGAGAATTTAATAATTTACTGCTATATCAAGAGGCTAATCAAAAAAAATTAAAGAAAAAAGAAAAAACCCAACTCTTTTCTTGGATAAAATAGGACTACATAACAGTATTCATCAATAAGTTAATCTCTTCACTTTTTACAGATGAAGCCAACAAACAAATTAAAGTAAGACATAGGTGCAACAAAGTCCTGACTGGAAAAAGAGGCATTCTTATTATTTACAGGACTTCAAAAATAATTTGTAGTCTACCATGGTTCTTATGTACAAATTTGTCTTTATGGTGAATTTATTTGTTGAAATAAATGACACAGAAGTATCATACTGCAATAGCAGAGTGTTGATCACAGCATTCAATCTGATTCCTAGATATGAATCTGATTTAATATTATCTCATTTATAAAATTAAGCTTATCAATCTTATGTTAGTACACAGAGACCTCATAAAGTTATGAAAGACACCATAAATAAACTTACTTTTAAAAGTCTGATGGAAAAACTATAGTCACTGATATTACAAATTTTTATACATATACTTATTCACTCCATTAGACTTAGTCTATAGTTTACTATAGCTATCTTGGTAAAAAAAAAAAAAAATCTGTTTTCCTAAGAATCATCCTGTATCTATTTTGCCTAATAAAAAGCTGGAAGTTTTAATACTAGCACTTCCTCCACCAGAGTGTAAATACTTTGAGAAAAAGATGGTCTTTTATTTATAAAATTAAACAGTATTTACTACTAAGAAATTCTTCAAACATGTAAATTAAAAGTAATCAAATTTAATTTGCTTTTAAAGCTCTTTCACTCCTTTAAAATGGAGTAAATCTAAATGATCCAGTTTGTTTTCAACTCATTTCAAAGATGAGAAAGGCAATTGTACTAATGTGTATTGATAACACATTGAATTTAATTTTATAATGATCAACAGTTGCAAAACTTAAGCTACAGTTTAATTTCATATATTATTTGAATTAGCAATTAACATTTTAAAGATGGATTACTTGATTTGTAAAATTATTTGGAAAAATTCTATCTAGTTCTTTTCAATTTTAAAGCCACTAAATGTAAAGCTATATAGAGCTCCACCTTTCAAATCCTACTTAAACTATTATGCGTTTTGAAGGACAGCAAAATGATTTTATGTCAGCGCACATAGCTAACTATTGAAAATTATGCTGCAGTAAAAGGAAAGCACATCTTAAAAACATATAATTACCGTTAAATTAAGAAGTTAGTTGTTGGAAGTTGATTCTGTAAATCTTTATGAACATTCTATATTCTGTTTTGAAGTTCTCAAATACAGTATTCAGAATAAAGAGACACCATGTACAAATGTAAATAATATAATGACAATGGACTGAGTTTTTGTACATCTTGTTCCCTTTAGAATCTTGTCAGGAGAATAAGTCACATGGTGTTACTTTTTCTTCTTAAAAATTGTCCTCTGAAAATGAAGCATTAAAGTCTAATATTCTTTTTGTTCAAATTTTCTGACTTTTTAAGTTGTGACTTAGAGAAAATCATGCTGTCTTTCACAGACACTAGCAACATCAGGAAATGAAGAGTGTACAGCAATTCTGCTTGTTTTCTTTTGCATGCCCACTACTGCCCTCTTACAGAAAGTGAAGGAGAGATTTCCTTGAAAGCATAGTCAGAAAATATATTTTAAGCAAACATTTTATTGTTTGATAGGACATCATCAAAAGTGGATTTAGATAAAACTGAACTTGAATCTTTTGATGCTTTTTAATGGAACAATATTTGTTAATATTCAAAAAATATTCAATACAGTTTAAAGTGCAATGATGCATTTTTACAAAAATATTTGAATTCCTAAAACCGTGCCATAGTTCAAGGAACTTAGAAGCAGGCATTACAGGAAACACTACATTGTGAATTTTAAAAACAATTCTTTAATTTCTTTTTAAATTAGAATATGTGTTTTAATATTATCGTAAAATTACCCAAATGAGTACCATATTCATTTTTAATTTTAAGCATCCTATAGCAAAAATAAAGACACATTAAAATCTGAATTCTACACTTTAAAAAAGTCTAGATTGGTTTTAGTTAATAAGAACATAATAAAATAAATAAAATTGCTCTTTGCATTTAGTCATTCACAGCAAAAGAGACAAAATAAACAGATGCACAATATTTGAGAGAAATTTTAGGGCAATGTTAAAATTAAGGCACCCTTAATTGACTTAGTGTTTCCTATTATTCTGAGCAATCTCAATGGACAAATCCATAGATAGATGAGAAATCATTGTAGAAATGTGTTCAAAGTAGTCCTTATAAATTTCAAAATATACATAATTTAAAAATAGAAATCTACCTTTGCTAGAACTAACTTTTCTCGTTTATACATATAATGCTAGCTCTTGCCTTTATATTTGACACTTTGATACATAAACAGACAACTAGATCTTTGGCAATAAATTAGCATATTTCTACCCCAAAGCAGTTTTAATATAGAATATAAAGGAGAAGATCAGATGTTGACATCCAGTGCATAATGCATACTTGATATTATCTTTTGTCATATTTCATATGCATAATGCTATGAAAATTCCCATTTAATAGTAATGCATGCACAAAATCAAATTAAGCACAGTTCCTTGATCTTACTGAGATATTTTAATCTATATTTTCACTGTGGTAGCTCTTATGACAGTTGGCTATGCTTTCAATTTATACCATATTTGCAACAGTAACATAAAAATGATAAGCATATAATAATGCAGATCCATCAAGCTACAAAGACATTTTATCCTAAATCCTGTATGAAACATCACATGTAAATAACATTATTACAGTAGTAACATGAGTTGAAGGAGGAAAAATTTTGTGTTTAAATTTAAAACAGAAATTTGATAAAGTTAATTAATAATTAAAGGTAGATAAACCTTCTTATATAACCTAAGAAAGTTTTTAACCAGTCGTATAAAGTAATCCATGCTATTTTAAGTATTGGCAATTGCAAATCAAACTTACGGTCATTAAGATTTTCTCAAACTGCATCTCTACTGGGGAATTTCATTTGAGAGGATAAATTTTTCTCTTTACCTTACTACTTTGTCATTGATCTCATGGAGCTATGAAGCCCTTTCTTCGATTTTCAAAATAATTGTCTGTAAAGCTTATTTTAGATTACGGTAAACTACTACTTCTCAGAATTTGCTCAGTTTCGAAATAATTTAAAAATTCTAAATTTGTGTTTAAGTTTCCCATAATAAAAAGTATGCCAATGATGGGAAAGTTTCTATGGCAACAACCTCATTATAACTCCCCTCCTGGGATAGTAACCTGATTGAAAGTGTTAGTGAGATGTTGATTATAATGGAGCCCCATGAACAGGAAAAAAAAAAAACCGATGTACAGCCAATATATAAAATAATGTATTGATTTGTAATTTGATAAACCATGCATATATGTGCAATATTGCCACGACAATTTTAAATGGAGTTTATTGTAAACATCTTTTTTCCTTGGTGAGAACACTGCACTTTTTAGTCAAATTTAAAGACATTGCTTTTATTTTAGATATTGCTTTTCTATTAAAATAGGGTCTGGGTACAAAAACCCTGAAGGAAGTCGAAGATAGGTTATTTACCAATAAATTACTTCTTCCCAAAATATTCGGGGGACCAAAGCATCACACTGAAGTGCATAGAAAGCATAGATCCTCTTGTGTGTTAATATGAATTTAGTCAAAATTTCATTAGCATTGATACTAGCATTTTACTCCTTGGGGAGAAGCAAATTTACATTCAGAGTTAATTTCTAAATTACTGTCAGTTTTTAGAAATTAATATCTACTATATGAGAAACTCAATATATAAATAAAGTGCCAAATAAACAGACAATAAAAAAAGTTAGAGAAAAATGTTATTGAAATCCAGCAGTAAGTCCAATGTGCTAAAAGCATGCCTAGATCCAGCATAATTGTTTTATGTGTGTTATATACATTTCTTGGGCTGTTAGTCTGTTAATCTGTATTTATGATAATTAACTTTGTAAAGACTTTAAATAAAAGGCAGAAAAGAAAAACTAAAAAAGAAAAATTAAAAACAAAGAAGTAAAGAAATTAACATCTGGTAAGCTGCAAAACTCCAGATGCAACAGAAAGTAAATTTTCAAAAGTAAATTTGCCTCATTCATTTCTTTCGGAAGTAGACATTCAACGATTGAAAACAATTAATGCTCAGTTGTGATTCATTTTAAAACTATGATTTAGAAGCTTTAATTGACAGAAATAATGAATGGCTACAATATCTTTGCAGGCTGGACTGCATTTTAAAACAAGTAAAATAATTGTAAGTGAAAAATGAAAGAAAATCACATACCTCAGTAAATGAATGATTAACCTCTCACCCTTCAAACCAGAAAAGAAATCCTGATGACAATATCCAAGCTGCCTTAATGTCTCTTCAAATGAAAATAAAATTAAACTGATACTCTGAGATTGATTTTGATTGTTTACAAGCTAATTCAAATTTAGACTTCCTCTTACAAAGACTCCCTGTCTCCCTACTCTTGCATATTTCTACTTTCCTTTTGTTTTGACAATAGCAGGACTTAAAAATGAAGGAGAGATGAAGGGAAAAAGGAAATCAGGACGAGAAGAAAGAAAGAGTAGAAAGCAGATGTTACCAATAAACATAAATGACATAAACCACTTTTAAATTGTTCTTACCATATTGAACCCAAATCAGTTGCTTTGTGGGGGGAGGGGCTGGCATGTGAATTTAGGACAGAAGTAGGGATAAGTGTGCTAATAAGGTGCAGGATGTAAAGGTGAATGAAGGAACAATTGATAGTAGCCTGACTCATTCTCAAACAGTAGTGACTGTTTGAGTGACCAGTGACCTAGAAATCCTCAGTTTTGTAGGTTGCCAACCAGATACTCTCAAATGCGCAACATGCTCAGTCTCTTCACGACATAGATTATTTCTTTGGGAGTAGTTTAGGTACTAAATTACATAAGAGAGCTACAAAACTTGATGTTGGCCACGTTTGCTCTTCATAAAAATGGAATACAAGACGTGTTAGTGTGTCTATCTCTCTGCATATGGTACACATATTTTGATATAAAGCATATGCTAGACATATTCTGCATATGTTACACATATTCACATCTAAAATATGTTATATAGATATATTCTGATAAAATGGGATTCTCGATGACTTTTCCAGTCCTAAAGAATCCAAATGGAACTATCATTTAAGGAAAAAATAAATTGCAAATATAATGTTCTACTAATGTTATTCACAAGATTACTTAAAAAATAGTTCTTTTAGAATTAACTTCAGACACAAGCTATTGCTCAAAATTAGATTCAATTATGAAAGTCAAAACCAAAGTAACAAGTCTAATAGATCTTAGCTTTGTTAATAGATCTTAATGATTTCTGGTTACTGTTAAAATAAAATTTATGTGCTTGCTTTGGCAGCACATATACTAAAATAAAATTTATACTTCACAAACTAAGGATTTAAAAGCACTGAGTTTAATAGAAAGTGTCATAAGCTTTGAAAGCAGTTCCAACATGAGAATTGCAAAAATGTCCTGTGCACATAAACCATTAGTAGAACAAGTTTTCAGATTACCATGGGGTCCTAGCTGGTATGGAGAAAGCATACAGGATGTTCTCTGAGTTCTGAAGTTTTGCAATTAAAAAAAAAAAAAACTCCACTAGTGTTTTGTTGTCATAGATTGTATTTTATTAAAGATTAATAGAGTCACTCTGAGAATCTACACTATGGTTGTAGTTCAAAAATAAAGGAATTCGATATTGAAAGATCTGAGCTCCAGTTTCTGTGGTGCTTTGATACTAACTGACCATTGAACTTTGTCTGAGTTCTCTCTCGTGTAATGTGAGAGGTAATATTCTTACATATTTGTTTTTCTAAATCATACAAAGTGAGTGAAAATGCATTTTGAAGTTTAAAGCAGCATCAGAAGACAGAATGCACGCATGCTTACATCCACACAGTGTGAGTTATTTTATGCTTCAATCAATCATAAATTTCTTCTTCTTCATTTTAATTGCTTGAACATGGCATAAAAAGGAAAATATGAAGATTGCTCAATTGGCTAATTTATTTCCATTAAACTGGAGTTTGCATTAGGTAGATATCCTTAACATGATCTGGTAGCCATTTCTAGAAAGGGACTAGATTTCTTTCATCTTCTAGGTGAAAAGAGTGAAATTGGTGATATAAATATTTGGAAATCTCCAAAATTAATTATAGTGCTCATAACAGAAATTTTAGCTCAGAAATTAGCTAGTGATAAAAGAATTTAGAATGTGAATCTTTTATTATTAAACTCATGCCATAAACACAGACCATAGAAGATCTAAAAGATAGAATATGATATTTTTATATGTAAAAAATATCTCCCTAAATATATTCCATACCTTTAATCAGGTACAATAACTGATATTCATGTCACAAGTAAAATATTCGCAAAACTAAATTATTCACATTTTAAAAAGTAAAATTTCACATTTGACATGCAATTCATGTGAAAGGAAAAAAGAGCTAAAAATAATGTGGTATCTAATCACTTTTTAAATTACTTCTTGCACTTGTTTATGCCTGCTAGACATAGCTATGCAAATAGTCTCTCTCTCTCTCTCTCTCTCTGTCTCTCTCTCTTTCTTTCTTTCTTTCTTTCCCATGGAAGAAGAATGCATGTTGTCATATGATATGAAGTTGACACTTTGAATGAAAAGTTGTATTTTGGTGAGCAGAATTTTCTTGCTATATGTCAGTAACTTTAAAACCTGCAAACAGCCATGAGTTAATTAATTTGTTTTATATTTTAATACCATTTATTTTAGTAGTTGAGTGATTTTGTTAGAAAATTATGTTATACTTTTAATTTATCTTAATTTCTTCTAGATGAAAAAATTATGCACATTATGCACATTAACTAAAATTATTAACTTGAATTATAAAAAGTAATTAGGCAGGGTATTAGCATATGTATTTCTTGTATATGTATTAGCCTTAGTCCCTGGGGAACCAGAAGATCAGACTGTTATGTAAATGTATATACGGTAACCTAAAAATTGTTCTTTAAATATCAAAGTTACTGTTTATCATCCTTTAATATTAATAATAAAACTAATTTCTTTATGAGTATTATTGCAATAATTTCTTCTTTAAAAAGACTAACTCTAATTATTGTATCTTTGAATATGTGAAATTATACTTTGAATTTAATACATGTGCTTTTTGTAGTTATCCAGGAGGCTAAATAGAGTTAATTTGCAATGCAATTTGTTTTTAAAAATGGAGAAAGTCTTAAACAATTAACAAAATTACACAAGACAACCATTTTCTTTCAGAAATACCATTAAACATTCTAATCACGCAACAACACAATAATGTTAGAAGTAAATATACACTGATCAGCATAATATTTTAAGTTGGAATATATAGAAAACTGTAATGAAGACAATACACCAAATAAATGACATCTCTGACTTCACATTATTGGCTCATTCTTACCCACTGTACATAAAGAACAGTCAAGTTAAATATTGTGCCAGTCCAAGACTCATTAGCAGGACCTGTTGGGTATGTAAAAGCTTTCTCACAAGGACTCTGGTGCATACTTGTTGAGGTTCATTTACAAGATTGTCAGGAAATTAAATGT
Organism: Dasyprocta punctata; assembly: GCA_004363535.1. Classification (NCBI taxonomy): domain Eukaryota; kingdom Metazoa; phylum Chordata; class Mammalia; order Rodentia; family Dasyproctidae; genus Dasyprocta; species Dasyprocta punctata. Next base: position 26,752 of record RJWM01019144.1, on the reverse strand, counting down.
ATTTTCACAGCACCTTCCAAATCTTTAATCGAGCAACACCTAATGAAGCCAAAAGACAATTTATCAATTCTTTTCCACTTCCTCACTCAGCAGGATATTCACGGAGACAGAAGGATGACATAACCTCAGCAGTGAAAAGAGAGATATCTATAATCCGCATGTCACCAAATAAGGAGTTCAAGTGTCATTCTTCACTTCAAGAGGAACTTGAAGGAGAATTTGTCTTATTACAGGGTCCACTAATGCCAACTCTAAATCCCCATGCTTTCATCGGAGAGTTCGTAAAGTCCCCACTTCCACTTGTGAAAGGGAAATTCTCACAAAACAGATGCACAAAATGATATTCATCGACATTAAAAGCCTCATCAGTTATTTCTCAGCAATCTATTCCTTTTGCATAGGGGTTTATTGTGCTGTTTGGCAAGAAGGAAACTGGCACCCTATGATTTAGCATCGTCTGGCCTGAAACCAATGTTCCAAATAGTTTCTTTAAAGCTGGGCATTTAACAAACACTGGATGACATCCCATGGGTGCATATATGGGGCAGAGATGAGCTTGAAGCAACAGACTCATAAAGATATTTTGAGGCATTTTGCTTTTAACTAGTTAGCGTTATATTTTCACTACAAACTAATAGGATTCAATGCATTAAAACACTTGTCTTTTTTTCTGTGTATTAGGGTTACCCTGCTTAGAACACATTCCAAGCAATAAGGACCACACATTTTCTCAGCCTTATATTCAACCAACTGTTAGAAGAAAAGTACAAATGACCAATAAATACATGAGGAAAGTTTCCACAATGCTGACCATTAGAGCAATGTGAATTAAAGCAGCACTGAAATTCCATCTAACTCCAGAAAGAATGGCCATGATCAAAAAATCAAATAATAACAAATGTTCATAAGGTTGTGGGGAAAAAAGGAACCCTTCTGCATTGTTATCAGAAATGCAAACTAGAACAACCACTGCAAAAATCAGTATGTAGATATCACAAAAAAGTAAAAAGATAAATTCCATTCAATTCCACTATTCCTCTTCTAGGTATCTTCCAGAAAAGGTTAAAGACATAATATCACATGCTATATGCATCCCCATGCTTTATAGCAACACAATTCATAGAAACTAAAACATGAAAGCAGCCTATATGGCCATCAACACATTCATAGATAAAGAAAATGTGGCATTTAAACACAAGGGAGTACTACTCTGACATAAAGAAAGATAAACTTCACTCATTTATAGGAAAATGAATGCACATTGAGACCATAATGTTAAATAAAATAAATCAGATACACAAGCTTAAATACCATAGGAATTCTCCTATAGAGAGACCCAAAATATAAATAAAGGGCAAAATAAAGGATAGATAGAAAGTAGGGAACTAGATCTATCACAAGTGGGAAGCAGATCAAGAGATAGTAGAAGAGGAGAGGAATAAAGGAGGGAGAGAAAGCGATGTGTTATGTATCAGTTACCCACAATGAATGTAATGCAAACAAGCACTAATGAAAATAGGACACAAAAGGGTAAGCAATGAACAGTTCATGTATTCATTATTTAAACCTGTGGAATTTCACAAGACATTCCTACAATGCTCTGTAAGAAGACTTCTTCAAGGAGTTAGAAGGATATTGCCCTGTGTTTATTCACCTGTTTGAAAACTCCAACTATGTTTCAGATACTACATAAAGATAGAAATCAAATGTATGCCTTACACTCAAGGAGTTCACACTCTTAAGAGAAAAGATAGTAGCACTGGACAAAGACTGACAAGTACTGTAAAAAAATATTCTTAGGCTGATTTGCAAAGGCAAGAATAAGCACCAACGCAAACTCACTGGAGAGTAAGGCAGAAGGGACAGAAAGCTCCAGGTCATCTTTATCCCCGGGTGCCCCTCCAACAAGACATTTTTCCAAAGATAACTGGAAACTATGAGAAGGTTTTGTATAGAAGGTATGTTTGGTGTACATAGAAGACTGATCTAACAGCAGGAAGCCAAAATGAATTGACTTCCAAGTTGTCTTCAATTAATAAAATTATATAAATATCTGCTTTTATTTGACAACAATCAAGATATTTTTCCTTGATACGCTATATTAAGTCCAGCTAGTTATTGATTACAATAATTCTTTTCACTGCTAACTCTTTTACAAGCCTACATAGTTTGCGAAACGTAGAATTTGGGACAAAAGGATCGATCAATACTCTAATAATAATTGTCTATTGAATTTTCTACATATGGTTGATAATTTCATAGTCATTTCAGTATAGGAGACAAATATTATATTGATAAAAGGTTGAAGAGATCATTCAAAATGATACAGTTTGTAAAAGCTTTTTGGAGACAATTCATGAAATCTGAAGTTGTATACTTTTATATATACCAAAAAAGTCTGTCTACACTTCGAAATTTTCTACAGTGTCTATATTTTAAATTGATTCTATTGTCCAACAATGATCCTTATTTTGCTTCTATTCCAATTCCTAATATGAATATTTTTCATAAAATTTTTTTCTAAATAAGGGTGTTAATTCACATTTTCCTTGAGGTTGCATATTGATCTGGTATCCAAAGATAAATTGTACAAAATTCCATCTAACTCCCCCTTTTAAAAATACTTAGGTTTATAAATGACAGAAGTTGAAATTCCACAATATTTCATGAAGGCTTCTCTTAAGGTATCAAAAACCAGTAGCAAATGAGCCGCTGGGCTACTTGGACACATAATTACCAACACTCTAAAACTAGGTTGACCCATAGTTTGTACGTTGTAGGGTTGGAATATAATTTTGTTCCTAACACAAAAATGATTCTTCTCTTATTAAATTACTCATACTTTCTCAGAGCTCAATTGTATTTAACATCCCTGTAATAAATATTTTTAAGTGATAAATTGTGATTAAACTGAATTTTCTGCCATCTATAGAAATTAATGAAATGATAATTAAACAAGGAAATAAAGATATAAAAGTTGAATAACTTAAAAAATGACAAAATTAAACTGACTTTCTTACTGTCTTGTAATAACAAGGTGTTAATTCTGTAGAGTGCTATAGAATTTCTAAAGTGCTTCTCTATCTTCTTCAGTTCTGTAACAAACCCTTGTAATAAGCTGTCATTAGCTACATGTTGCAGATATAAAATCTCAGTTTTGGAGGAATAAAGTGATCTGTTTATAGTTTCCCTGCTAGGAAGGAGCCCTGGATACAAACCTAAATATCTGGTTTCAGGGCAAGCTACATTCCATTATAACTTTAATGTCACTAATATATGAAATACATCATGAATTAGAACATTCCTGTTTGCCATTAGAATTACCATCACCTACTGCTGTATCTTCTCTCTCCTCCATACAATCAACCCCTGAATGCTGGATCACATTAACAAAACTTCTAAAACATATCACTCGGTGGCAATAATGACGACCTTGAATGAACTGGTAGCAATAAAATTCTGTAAGTTATAAATTACATTATTTCAAAAATCTACTTAGTATTTCAAAGCTGCTATTGCAGTTTGTTCCTTTAAAAATTCATCATATTTATGTGTTGACATCAGCTTCTATTTAGCTAAAATATGGTATACACATCAACATATAGGTAGGTATATGGTATAAAACTAACACAAGTTTACATCTACATTGTTATAATTTTGCCTTAATTAAATTAGGCAGATAATGCTAAAATATAAATGAAAATATATTTCCGAGAATTTTCTGCATTTAGTTATTTAATTCTCTGAGAAGATAAGGAAAGAAAGGAGAAAGAAGGAAACTTTGATTTCTTTCATAGTAAAACAGTTGTCTTTTAACAGTTTCTATTGTTTATAGCATTGCCTGGGTTATAATAAGATTATGCCATTCAAGAAGGTTAGCATAAAATGTATATGTAATTGTTCAATAAATTGTTTTCACACACATTTATATTAGATAGCTTCCTAAATAATTTGCTTCACTTTGACATTACTATTTTTAGACAAATGTTTTATTCTTAAAAGACTTAATGCTACCAGTATATCTTAATGGTTCCCAAAGGTTAATTAATACATTGCTTTTCTGAAAATCAAACAGCAAATGCCCTTTAAAAAAATGAGGGAAGAGATGGATTAAATGAAATTTACTAGAATCTCTGCATAAACAATGAAGTAGAATCACTCTGTGAAATGAAATTTTCCTGTGATTTTAGAGCCTCTATCATTATCCCAAATTATTTTTTTTCAGTCAGCTACTGTTCACTTTCAATTCCACATAAAAGGCCAAAATTAAAGGTTACCTAAAAAAATCCATATGACCAGTTCTTTCAAGTCCTCTGCTAAGAAGGTAACTTTCAAATAATTTATTAATAGATATGCAACACTTGCAAGAAAAATCCACTAAAGAAATTCAGTAAACCATGGGTTGTCAATGCCACTAGCTATAATCCTACTTTCAAAGATAGAAATTCTTTCAAGGCTTGAAGAGAAAATTCTCATTTACAGAGTCTTTGCTATTTAATGATTACTTTACAACAGTATCGTTCTAATTTCCTGTATTTGCTTTCATTTGAAATTTAGGCTTCATAAGAATCTGAACGACTAAAGGATTAAAGGACAGAAGACAAAACAGCCAAACAAGGACAGTTGGACACTCAATGTACTTTCATACACTACCAAGGGGTCAAGGGATGTTTTCCTTGCTCATTTATTGATGGTATGTTTTTTGCATCAGTTTTTCTATCGCTTCTGAATATCTTACATAGAGAGACAAAAGGAGAGAATTACTTCCTTTTGGAAAGGGACAAAATTTTTAAAACTTTATGGATACCCACATTGTTCCATACACCAGAGATATAGTTCATTTATAATTTTGGTTTCAGTCTTTGTGAAAATATGCTTTAAATAATCTATTCACTGAAATCACTGGAGTCTTATGTTTTATTTCCCTAGTGACTTTAGGCAAATATAACTGAGTATTCTGAGAGGTGGCTGTTTCATTGGTCACCTAAAATGACGTCTCTCTTTTGAATGGATTTTTAAGAGAACAGTATCCCAATTTGTATGAAACACAATTCTTCCATGGCACAAAAGAATCATAATAAAGACAGAGGAAGAGACAGAGGAAGAGATAGAGCAATTACTTTAAGCAGAACGAACTTCAGTGGAAAAGGAAAGAGTGCATTTAATATTTGGACACTGGGAGGGAAACAACAGTTTCCCAAAGATTGCTATTGCTTAATGAGATCCGTGACCACACATCCATTACGTAGGATAAACAGAACTCCCTGCTGGCTCCTCAAATCCTTCCGACAGTTGGTGGCGATGATGTTTAACACTCCTTAAGAGTTTTAATGCTTTTATTCTATTTTTATAACATTGCAAGAAGTCTTGAATTTGCAAAGAAAATATAAAAGAAATATTAATACAGTATAACAGACATTTGTTGTAGCAGTTCTGTTTCATTGCTATTAGTGATGCTTATTATATTAAGATACTATCAGCTGGGCATGGTGGTGCACACCTATAAACCTAGCAATTGGGAGACTGAGACAGAAGGATCAGTGTGAGTCCGAGGTCAGCCTGGGCTACATAGTGAGTTCAAAGTTAGCCTGGACAATATTCCGTATCAAGAAAAAAAAAAGTTAGAAAATGATTTTTTTTTTTTTTTTTTTTTTTTTTTTTTTTGCGGCACCAGGGATTGAACTCACAACCTCACACCTGCCAGGGCAGGGGCTTAAGCCACTGAGCCAAACTCCTGGCCCTTAGAAAATGATTTTGAGAATATTTGTCAGTTTATCAAACATGAAAAATTTAAAAATATTGGCTTATTATAATAAGCATGTCTCCTAAGTAAAAAGAAGCCCATACCACTGTACATGTTTTTCCTAGAACTGCTTGTTTTTACTGCTTTGTTCAAAGGTAAATCTAATATTTTTGGCTTTAGAAAGAAAAAATACATTTTTAAATGTTAAGATTATTTTATTTAAAGGGAGCTGTTCCCACTGGAAAGGATAGCAAAATGTGCATTAGGAATTCTTCAGAGTCTCTCTACCTAAAGAGAAATGATAACTTCCAAGAAGTATACTTTCAATATTCAAATGTGATACCTTGTTTGGTTGCTTTCACAATCTGTATAGAATGATATGAAGAGTCAAAGGAGGCAAAACCAATCCCTGATTTTAGTCCTCATTCTGATTTTCTGACACATAATCTTTAACATACAGACTCTGATGAGAAAGCAAACTATCCTTTATGTAAATTTATCATTTAGGAACACTAAGCATTTCCTTGATATTATCCAAGCATATTCTTCTTTCTAGGGGAAAAACTCATGCTTTTCAAGGGTACTGTAATATTCATAGAGCATAAAAGCTACGACATATGTCCCTACTTTCCCACCTGTTTACTTAAAAGGAAAATGTAAAATCTTGTATGGGTAAAAATAAATAGTAAATATTTGAGAGTCAACCTCTTTATTCTGTCCACTTTCAGAATAAAACATAGTGGGACATCCCACAGGACACTCAGCCTGAAAGCCAAGCCCTGGATTGAAGTATTACTGGGAAGTTAGTAAGCCGTGGGAGACACTGTCCATTCTAATGCAGTGAGAATTGTGCAAATTTTTGTTACAATGTAGTTGAGGATTTTAAACTATTTGATGAAAAATAAATTACATTTTAAATGGCTAACCCCAGGAGAAGGCATGAGAATCTATATTGAACTATATTCTGTAACAAGGAGCTTTTCTCCTATTATAAAGTAGTTCATTAATTATATTTATGGATTTTTGGATGACTTATTTAGACATCTTTGTGTGCATGGTCACACACACTAGACAAACATTCTACCACTGAGTAATATCAGCAGCCCTTGAGACAGATTTATAAAGCCATCTTGGATTCAGTGGTTATAAGCAGCATCTCCTACACATCGCACTCTAAGATTTTATCAATACTTTCATAACAAAATGCTGAAACAACTATTGGACATTGGTCTTCTTGCTCTTCAATAACTTTGTACCTGCAATTCCTTCTGCTCAAGAGTGTCACCTGAGCAATGATATTCTGCACAGTAGACCATACTGATTAGAAAAGGTATTTCTGGACACATGCAACCCCAGATTATGGCACAAACTTTGATACGTACAGTGAAGGCTTGATGTCATTCCTTCCTCCTACTTCTCTGCCTGATTCCTTTATGCACACCTCTATCTTTAGGGCCCAAGAGTTCTCCTGCTACAATGTTATTGGACTTTGCCTGCTGATGACAAAATTGCAACTTTAGGAAAGTATGTATATAGTAATGCAGTTATAATAGTGCAAAACATGTGTTAATCATTGATTGCATTTATTTTCTTTTTCAAATTAAAAAAATTATTATTTTTTTCTGAGGCAGGGCTTTGTTATGTAGTTTAGGCTGGCCTTGAACTCTATAGCCCAGACTGAACTTGAACTCACAGCAATTCTCCTGCCTCAGTCTCTTGAGTGCTGGGATTACAGGCGTGCACCAACTCATCCAGCTCCTTAAGCAATGATTTTAATTTAGAGGTTTACATACAACTACATTTAAGAGTTCTGAGCTTTTCTGTGACTTCCTTTCACAGAAATTCTGACAGACTATTTATGATGGCCAATATTAGGCAGGTAATAATGATAAAGCCTGGTATTGAATACATGTTGATTGACTTCAAGACCTAATCTCTTAACCACAGGTCTAATGTGTGTTTTACAAATTATTGGGAATAGCTCATGTGTATATTTCTTAATCTCTCATATATTTTTATCTTCTTGTATCAAAGTTAAAGCAAAAGAAAAAAGTGATCCTGGGACAAACAAATACAATGTCATTAGAGAGCTCTTTGTTTTTACTTTATAATATTTACTACTTTGTACTTTGAAATACTTCGTAATGCTCTTTATTATTTGTGACATAATTTATCTGGAAATAACACAAATGTTGTGTCTTTCACTTAACTCACACCATGTGGTGGTATATTCAAACAAACCAAGAAACAAGAACAGTTCATGTATACAGCAGAGACTCTAGAATAATCATCATTGCTTTTCTGTTTTGTACTATTTATTCAGTCTTAAACCTTTAGATCACGCATGTCTGTCTTGGTTACTTTTCTGTCTTTGCTGGAAAAAATACTCAACATCCAAAATTAAGGAAGGAAAGGTTTATTTTTAGCTCACAGTTAGTGGAGGTTTAGTCCATAGCAGGGTGGCGTGGCAAGAGGGGCAACAGTTCAGGGTGACAGCAAACAGCAAAAGTAACAAGAGCAAAAAGTGTGGGAGAGCAAGCCTGTTTTTCTCCCTTACATTGCATGCCCAGTGTTTTAAAAGTGAGGACGGTGGCCCCCTGCCAAATCACTTAGTTAAACTTCTGAAGTTCTTAATTCTCAAACTGACACATTGTATCAGTCATTATCATCATTATAGGGCAAAACACTGCTCCTGTAACAGCAGATGTGATTGGTACTACTTCTCACTACTACTAACAAGTTTCCATTATTGGAGTGCCTACTAGAGCCCAGGTATTTTTTTCATGACTTCAAAAGAATCAAACATGGGATATTTTATTATCCCCACTTTAGAGATTTTAGGCAACCAAAGGTCTACTAAGTACAGAGATCCAATCTTTTACTGCTGAGCATTGCACCAAGCAGAAGCAGCAGATCATTACATGAGACTGTATTCCCAGCTCTCTTAGCATCTGCTAGTTTTTAATTAAACTATGTATGTACAGGTATCTCACATCACACTTACTTATATACAAATGCATGGTATCACCTAGGAAATATTTTGTCCAGCAACATTCAATATGATTTCCAGTGTAGCCCACAGATCTAATATCCAGTTTATAGAAAATATTGGTAATAGAGGACCAAGACATGAAAAAAGTAAATTCAGAATATAGAATATTCCACAAGGGGAAGAATCATTTTCAAAGGACTAGATCATGAAATAATATATGGAGGGCATACTATTCATTATAAAGGGAGAATCAGGAGACAAACAAACCAAAATAATACACAACACAAGAATATATATTACTTAGAAAAGATAAATTAAAAACTATAAAAACCATTTAGGGAAAACTAGAGAAATATAAAATGAGCCAGAAAGATCAAAGGGAGATAAGCTGTGATAACTTTTGCTGAAATAATCAGCCCTAAAATAATAAACTGCTCCATGTTTCATTCTGATATTCCAGCCTACATTGATTCTCCCATTGTTTAACATAACGATAATTTTTCTGAAACAAAGTATTGCCAGATAATGTTTTACTCCACCGAATTCCATCCACTCTTCCAACGGGTTCTGCTGAGCTCAGTGTAAGGATCTACAGCTGGCAGTCCAGAGGACTAAGGCAACAGATAGTTTTGTGCTCAAAGGATCCACAAAGTCTTCCCAGCAAATAAGTGCCTTAACTTGCAAGGATATGTACTGTAATACAATTTCAGTGTAGAATGAAGAACTAAGGTATTCTTAGAATATTCTTTGAAGTTAATCGTAACTCTACACTCTTACTGCAAAATTCAATTCAATTAGATGCTAATAAAAGTAAGTTTGTCATCAACTAGCAAGGAGGAGAAAGACCCCTTCATTGGTTGCAGACTGAATGTAGACTCAGCCCATCTTGTTGAGGTGGGGGTCTTTATTCACTATTCTCCGTATTATACCAGCCAGGAAGTAGACACAGAGAAAGGCTCAGTGACTTGCCCAAGGACAAAGACTGAGTCAGACACAGAGCTGGGAATTGAGCCCACTTCTCCCAGTTCTCAGTGTGCAGCTTTTCTCAGTGAGCCATAACGCTTTTCAGATGAATCATTTCCTAAAATGTATTAAGTTGTTAAAAGACTGAATATGAGTGTTCCATTAGTTTCCAGCTAGCTCTGCTTTCACTAGCTTACTAGAGCTATTATCAGAAACTAAACTATGGCTCAGATGTGTAATTCTACCTACAAATTGTTTAGACAATACCTCATTAGAAATGGGTGTATCCAAATACCTAAAATGAATCAAAGTATTAGTGGGCGAGGTTGTGTTTGTCTCTCACAGCCTCAGAAAACAAAAGTGCAGCTTCAATATGAGGAGAATGAAAAATGATCATGTAGAAGAAGCTTGCATAAATCACCAGAAAGTTTAAAACAAGAACAACATAACACTGTGTTCACGTGGGGAAGGGGCACTAAAAAAACAAAATAATAAAAAGCTTATAAATTAGAGTAAAGGAAATTCAAGACTTTGCAAGATACTAGACACTTTTATACAATGCTATGCTTTTTCTATTAGTAGTGATTTTGCTAGTCACTTTATTGGAAATTCTAGAATGTGGACAGACAATATTCTTTTTTCATGGCAATTATTAGAGATTCTTATGGTGCTAACAAAGCCAGGAAGGGTATGCAGGTCAAAGGCTAAAACTCTTACGTCTTTTAACTCTGATCACTGGAAACATCAACCACACCCCACTGCCGAACTTTTCTGTACAATCCTCTGCATAGTCAAGATCAATTGACTGAGATACATACAAAAGATCAAACCCATTTACTGCCTCTAGCATTTCCATTTCTGTTCATTCCCCATTGACATGGTGAGACGGAATCACTATCCACCTGTCTTCATGCACCAGGTCTGACCAGACCCTTCACAGTTATTCTCTGTATGACTTGCTTACATTTCCTATCTGACCATCAAATTGTTGAGGACAGAGATGTCTTTTTTCAACTGAATGTGCCTAACACAAATTTCTTTAAAAAAAAAAAAAGATCAACAAGTATAGAAAGAATAAAAAAGACACCACCTAATCCAAAAGATTAAGGTAAATATCTCCAATAATGAGAAACATTGGCAATCTTCTGGTAACACTGAGAACAGGTGGGTCTTTGTGTGCTATGCTTGTCAACAATGCATAATTTCCTTCACAGAGTGAGAAAGTATTAGGCAAAACCAAATTGCAGAACATTCTGCCAGAGACCTGACCAGTAGTTCTCAAAGAAGCCCTCACCATGATGCTAAGTGGTAGACAGAAAAACTGTCAATGATTAGAAGAATCTAAGGAGACAATGACAACACAATGTACTGTTAAATCTGAATTTCATGCTGAGATAAAAAAAGGACATTAACGGTCAGACTGTTAAAAGCTGTAAAAAGTTTGTTCTTTAATCAATAACTTCAATTATAGCAATGCTCTACTTTCAGCTTGTATCTTGTCAGGGATGTATCTTACATTTAACCTTAGGGGAACTGGGTGAAGATTATACTGGAACTCACTGTACTAATTTTCTGAAATTTTATAAGCTTAAACTTATTTCAAAACAAAAAGTGAAAAAAAGGACCTTGGTTCAAATAATTAGTTTGGATATACTAATTCTCATGTGAAATGCAGGTATAAAATTTAAGGGCAGAGGTAATAGAGTATACAGTTGACCTTAGTCCCAGCATACCCAAAGAAATGGAAGATGAAACACAAACCTAAATGTGGTCCCATTTGTGTCTCAGTTTGAGACTTTGTGCCCCATCAAGATAGTATCTTTGCCATCTTCATTTCACTACACAACAATTTTCATCTGCTTCCCTTTGTTTTCCTTCCACATCTCAGTAATGATCTGTATGTGTCATGGTGATATTTTTTATAACTGTGTGGTTGTCATTCATCACACAGAGTATTTTTTCACAAGGCCTGTGGGATACGGAAGCTGAGTGAAATCTCCTATTAGCATTTCCTCACCACTATGAAGAATTCTGTTTCTCAATATGCAATATAACAACCATTGTTAAATTCCTATTGTCTTGTTTTGAAAGTCTATATTGTTATTGTTTTGGGTTTATTATTGTTGTTTTTCTCTTTTGCTTTTTGATTTCATTTTTGTTTGTTTTTTCTCTTTTAAATTTAAAAAAAAGAATTCTGATTCTTAGATGACCTTTAGTGATAGATTCCTAACTAAGTCATCATTGGGCCTAATATGATAAACCTGATGAGTCACTACAATATTTTCTGGTCCCACTTTCCCTACACCGATTTTGCTTTATGTCTAGCAAAGGAGAGAAGGATGCAATAACAGGAATCCAGAACGCTGAGGAAGTTCATCTTTGGTATCCTTCCCAAACACACACTTGTGACAATAATGCACTAAAAATTCCTAGGCGTTATGCTAACCTCTCCAGTGGCATCTCTAGTCTGCAATAAGACAAGTTATAATGTGATCTCAGTCAGACTCAGCCACCATTGTGTTGTTGGTTACCCAGGGGCTCCATAGCCCCATAGCAGATAACAGCTCCTCTGCTTTAGTATTGAATCCATCAGCTTTCCTTCTTGGCATCCTCATTATCATTTGTTTTCTCTGCGCTTTGTGTTTTAAAGCAAACAGCAAAGCTCAAGATTTAGGGAATGGCATGTAAAAATCCAGATTTCTACTCTCCCTTGAATTAACTGAGGTCTGGTCACTGTGGTTATCACTTTCACACAAAGCCAGGATATGAATATTGCCTGCCCTTTTGGATGGTGAGGAATTTTTTTTCCAATTTGCATATCACCTACAGTACATTTTCACTAGCCTGAGTGCTACATGCTTTTATGTTTGTGAAACATGCCCTATATCTTGCCCTTTAATTCATAAAGGTCAGTAAGTAGGTTAGAGTGTTGTTATTTCTCATGATGAGCAAAGAAATTTAAGCAGTGTTTTCCCTCTGAGTCTAAGGATCTCAGAAGCTATAGCCAACTTTATTTTCCTCAGAGAAACTGTGGAAAGAATGTTGCCAATCATTTTCTTTTGCCTATAGAAGAGAGGGAAAAGGGCAAAATTGCTACTTCAGGTTCTTTTATGTGACTTCTAGGTTTTTAACGAAATGTTACTGCACTTACAGTTTGAGCTCAAATCTCACTTACATAGTGACTCTTAAACATGGGTTTGCAACATGGCAATGCAGCTATTGCTGCTGTATTTCACATGGAAGAGAGTTTTACTAATCCCCTTTGGCATTCATCTCTAAATCTCAGTGAACTCAAGTAGCTTCAGTCACTGAAAGTTTATTTTTGACTTAAGTGATTTTCTTCCTCTTACTAGATTTTTAAGGTAGCTTGCTAGCTTGACTAATATCTGAATGTGTATTTATTTTCCCTGGTTCTGTACAGCAAGTTTCAATTCTGTTCTAATATTACACTATTTCTTTCCCAAACACCTTTTATTCAGAGCATGTAGTCAGTAATTATATTTTAACTTTACCTAAAACATAAATAGACTCCTTATACTCACTTTGAACCTTTTCCCATAATCCCTTCTTCATGAAAGAAGAAAAGTCCTTCGACAGACCTCCATGTGACATGGCAGAGTTCTGCCATACCTCGTACTCATAAGTATCAAGTAACCCTCCCCCTCTTTATTGCTTTCAATTACTCATATCAATTTATTTCCACACTTTTTGGCATCCTTCTACTAAAGTACACAGTGAGCCCCAAATTAAATATTAATGCAAAATCTCCCAGTCTCAAATTTCATTTTGTTCAGTCACTCTAAGACTTAATAAAAATTTGGCATATATTTCTTATTTAACATATTTCAAGCATCATGTAGATTTTACCACTGAAATTAGGTGACTAAATTATCAAAGAGGGTTTTCACAACATGAATGAAAAATGGACCAAACTTACAGTTACCCAAAAATTAGATTACTGCACAGGCCATTAGCAAATGTCTACTAAACGCACGCATACGCTCTTTACACAACAAGTAAATTGGTTGAGATATTTTGCTTCAATATTTTATTTAGGTATTTCTAAAATTTTATATGCCTGAATTTTATATGTGTTTTGTTTTGTTTTGCTTTAACCTACTACTTGGTATATGTCTTCCCTTAAGTCTAAGGACACGCCATGCTTGAAATGTAAAACGCAAGTTAACTTTTTATGTAACACCAGCCAGACTTGTTAAGCATTTTCAATGTAATTTCCCTGAAGTAGGTACAGTATTTCCTCATAATGTTGTTGGTCCCCCAATATCAAGTAAATAGTGTTTAAAAGTGTTGAGTATTCACTGAAAGCTGCCTTTGCAGTGCTCCATTTGGACATTTTATAAATATGAAAAGAAACAGAATGAAATAATGTGGAGACCAAGCTGACACTCTGGTGGTAATATGTTATGTAGAATTTTAATATCAAGTTTTAAAATTAAATTGCATTTCATTCAATTAAGACAGAGAATAGCAGAAAGGAATGATGAAAAATTTGCATGTGCCAACTCTCAAGACAATCTTCGAATAACTTAGGACATCAGGTAACTTAATCAGCTTAATGTTAAGTGTTTCCTTCAAACAGTATGCCATTTTCTCCGACAGTTTTCCTTTTCCTGAAAATTCAAAGCTATACTGTTTCTAAACTAGTGTTTATGTTGCTTATCCTGGTTTTAGTGTAGCTGTTTCTCTCTCCAGGTGTAGAAGTCACATTGAGAACAGTACACATTAGGTATTACAACATTTCCCCAATGGATGAATGCAGAACAGTTCAAGGGCTCTGACTGACCAAGAAGTAACACCTAGTAGGTCATAAATTCTTTATTAGCAGGGTTTCCTAACTGTAGATTCAGTACCATTTGATGTCAGCTCCCTCTTCTTTCACACAATCCTCCTGGAATTTTCAGGGAGAGTGATGAGTACAGAGAGTGAATAGTAGCTCTCATACAATTTCCTCTCTTTTCTCACCTAATCGAATATTCATAACCAAGAACTTGACTGTCAGTACAAATTCTTCTCAATCATGTCAAGGATTTGGGGCCAAGCCTTTACTTTAAAAAACTGAGAATTTTCTCAGAAAAGAAAACACAAATGAGTCTCCATAGGCCAATTTCTGTTTCTTCAGTTGTTACTGGTTTATATTGGCAAAACAAAACAGCAAAATAATTGCTGAAAGTTTGCTGATGCTCAGAATGTTCTTAAATGTGTTATTTTAACTACATTTCAAAAAAAAATAGTGAGTCAGATTGTACTAATTTCAAATGTGGGATTTACACATGTCATACAGATAAATATAGAACAGGTAAATGCTCTTATTAATCTTGAAATGTAAAGGGAAACAATAGTTAGAAGGCCAGCAATATTAAAAAGTTCACACATGAATTTAATGAGTCTTACATTGTGAAATATGCAATGTACCAGTTAATAAGAGGTGACAGAAATTGAACACATCCATCTTAAAATAACCTAATTATATATTACTGTTTAGAATGCTAACACTTAGCTCCAAAGGTTATGTTTTGAAGCTTTATTGCATGCCTTGTACACCTGTCTTGGTCACTTTTCTCCTTGTTGGGACAAAATTCTCAACAGCAACACCATAAAGCAGAGGTTATTCTCAGAAGTGTTGGTTCATGTTGGGCTGTGATGAACACAGAAAGGAGTATGGGGCAAGGGCCTGCCATGGAAGAAAGCCACTCACATCATGGTGGCCAGGAACAAAGGAAAAAGAGAGAAACCAGGGAGGCAAATATTCACTTTCAGTGACGCCCTCGATCACCCACCTGTTTGAACCAAACACCACCCACTAACAGCAAGTACAGCACCCCCATAATTCAGTCATCTTCTAAAAGTCCTCTCTATGAGCACATGTAGCCTTTGGTGGGCAATCCAGATCCAAACCATAACATTCCCTAACAGAGTGAATGGTATTGCATTCATTTTTATAAAATATTCTTGCATGTTCCCTTACAGAAAATACTCCTAAATAAAAGACACGGATTTGTTCTCTACCTAATTATTTTTCTAATGCACCCTTTTCATCCAAACCACCACATCTTCTCTGGAATAATCATGATAATCCCTTAGTTGGATTCACTATGTATCTTCATGTTCTCCCTTTAGCACCAAGTATGATTTCTTTACAAAAAGTATAATCAGGTATGGTGGCCCACCTGTAACCTCAGTTGCTTAGGAGATGGGGCAGGATAATTGCTAGTTTGAAGACTGGAAAAGATAGTGAGAGTTTGTCTCAAAATTAAAAGGATTGGGCTAGTGCTTGGCACGATAGTGTTTGTCAGCCACGTGTAAGGCCCTGGGTTCAGTTCCCCAGTAACACACATACACACAAAATGAGTCCTAGTCTCTTCACTGATTAGATATCCTATTTAATTCATTGAATCTGAACCAAACCCACACCTCATGTGAATCTGCATGGCTCTACCTGACCAATTTGTCTTCATTATAAATATGGATTTGCCCATTCCCTATTTCTATTAAACACATACAGTTTACTTCCGACACTTAGGCCTTCTTACTTTTTTGAAGGAAATGCTGAATTCTTAACTTGCTCTGAAGGGTTTGCAGGGAAAGCACCTTCCATAAATTATCCTCTGTCATCATTTAGTCTTAAAATGTAAGTCACCATACTATTAAAAAATCTATTTTTACAACTACCCCTCCCCCATGGCATTTTCCTAATCCACATTGCACCATTTTTTCTTGTTAGAAAAAATATTCACTTAATTGTTTGCGTGTCATGCATCTTCCATGATAAAAGTCTCTCATCAGTCCAGTTGCATTGTCTCACTTGTCTACTTGCTTCATTTTCAGCACCTTGAACAGCGCTCACCATGGTCACTCAACTGTGTTGAAGAGTAAAATAAATGAATGACCACTAATCACATAATTGCCGTGGTGATTAAATGATTTCAGTAGGAAAAAACCTGAAAAATTTTAAGGCATTTTAAAAAATATAAGGGATCTTGCTGTTAGCAAATAAAGTTATATTAAGTTAATGACATAGTTCACAAAGTAGGATATCTAAGCAATGTGATTATGATGCAAAGTATTTTCACAAATATATTCTGTGCACTCATGGAAGGTGTAGAGACTCTGTGAACTTCTTTGCTCAGCATGTGCTTTTACAATATTCTCTAGCACTCAGGTGATGTTTTCACTGGGCACTCAGACTGAAACACACATAAGAAAACCACATGTCTTCATTACCTTAGGTTCTCCCAGCAACAAGAGCAGCAAGGGGAGCTGAAAATGTGCTATGATGTTGGTTCTTTCACTGTCAGAATTAATTTCAAAACATTTGGCAAGATCATTAGGAAATGAAAATAGGAAGCAAACATCCTAGCAGGAGAAGAAGCTATAGCATACAATGTAATACAATGACAGAGGGAAATGTTTAATACATTCTAAATTTTATGTAGTTTTTTTATTTTTACATTTTTGAAATACATAATGATTACATTCATTGCAGGGAGTTGACATGCATATAACATATCTTAATTCTTGCATGTTGGAGAAAATCACCATAATTGCTCTTAAAAAGATTAGTATAACACTGCATTGTAAGGCATCAATATGGTGCTGGTAAACTATTAGCCTTCATGTTACAATTGGAAAAGTACATGGATTTGAGAACAAAGCTTAAATTTTCAATTATTTCACATAAAAATCTGAGTTTCTGTGAAATTTTCCAAAATATGGATACATAGTGGGTCCAGCCTGTAATACATTCACCTGATGAGGCATGAATCTCACCCATGAACTGATGTTTCTAGCTCTGTATTTTCAGAGCTTAGTCATGAGAAAATGCCTTAAAAATTAAGAACTAGATAAAGTGGAATATTTTAATATAGTTTACTTGCTATTCTACATTTTTACGCTAATAAAATCTACCATTAAAATGGTTGGAAATGCACATACTATCTTGAATAATCTAAAAACACAGTATTTAAACCTTTGGAACTTAAATTTTAGCAAAAGTTTGAGATTCCTAATTGCCTCTATTGCTTGATCTGTGTGTACAGAAGCAAACATATTCAATAAATGTCACAGTTCTCTTCTATCTTTGTCCTTCCTTTCCTTATACATCCTAATTTCTAAAGAAAATATACCATTATAAACACAATGTTTTATCAGCATTATGCCTACAGCTTTTCTTTCTCACAAATACCTTAAAATACCCCAGGAGCCTTCAAAGCAATCACAACTAAGTTTTATTTCTCTTTGTCTCTGCTCCCCCACCCTCATTTTTATTCTCTTTTCTCATTTTAAGAAGAAAAGGCTAAGGTGACAAACTGTCATTAAAGAAAAACTCAGCGGTAGAAAAATTCTTAAGGAATTATGTATTCGTATTTCTAAAGTTAAGCTGTCTTGGAAGTCTTGAAGGATGTCAATGCAATGTGGAAAAGTTAGGAAGGTATGTCCTACTGATTGTAAGAATAAAACAAGAGACGATCTGCGGTACCTTGATCTTACCTAAAGAAGAAACATATTCTTTCGACTAAAATGAGGTCGTATTCCAACAATACCTGTCTTTGGTCTGAAGGAGAAGCCAGTCAGGACAATGAAGTGCATGCAACTCAGGGAGAGATATCTGACTGTTAATAAGAATGCACTGTGAGATGAAATGTAATTCTAGGATCTTAGCAAGGTAACATGCTCTATCTACTTCTACAAGTTATTTTTCTTTCTCTCTTACTTAAAAGTAGAAGAAATCGTGCATGAAAATGTACTTCCTTAAAGTAAGGCACATTGTCTTCTATAAAGAGTACAAGTAGAATATTATTCATATATAAACTTTCATATACACATGGATATTCAACCTCATATCTGAGAAAAATAAAATTAAACAAAGAAGCCTATAGTAAAAACACATTAATCGAGATTGCTGACCTTTGTTTCCACAGATGAAGACAATTGTCAGAAGTGCTATGTATTAATAGCTATCTTGGAATACTTGAGAAAAATTTCCAGATGTTGATAATACTATATCATTTTTCAACAGCTGGGCCTTTTGATTATTATCTAATCTTTTGATTTTTATTTAGTTATTAATCAATTTCATCAATTACTTAATGCAGGAAGGTCAGTCAAAACAAGTGGTTTTATACAAAGAGAATCCAAGTGAAGAGAAGAGAAAGTCCAAGTTAAGAAGGTAGACAGAGAAAAAGACCGAGAGTGAGAGAGAGAGAGACAGACAGAGAGAAAGAGAGGAAAAGACAGAGAAAGAGAGAGAGAGAGAGAGAGGCTGAGAAAGACTAACAGAGATACAGAGCACAAGGCCATATTTTCATGTCACTGAATTCAGAACACAGCAATAAAATAAAAAAATACTTTTACTTGGCCTTACAGCTATGCTGGTGGCGGGGTGGGAAGAGAGGCCACCAAATGATTTATAAGGAGAAAATATAGATCTACAATTACGAAGACAGCTTATAGAAAAACAGCAAAAGGTGTGTATGTTTTGAAGGTTTAGCTTACTTGCTCGGACGTATGGCAGAATCTTCTGAAGTCTTCAGTTCTCTTTGCCTATATAGAAGGTTCAGATGTACTCGGATGAAATTAACATGTTATTTGAATGAGAAAGCACAGAAAAGCCAGAAAAATTATCCAGTTTTATTATCAATATGACATTTTTCAAAGGCAATTCATGTAAATATACTTGGCACAAATGAGATCTAGTCAAAAAGTAACTTTTAGCAAGTCAAATTAATTTTCAGATTAAATTTACTTTATGTATTTATTAATGATCACTAATTAGTTTCTTTCCAGGAAGTTAATGCTTTAAATATCTCCTTCCAGAATTAAAAAGAAACTTGTAAAAGTCCAGAAGACCTTTAGACTTTTGATTTCTGATTACTAAATTGTAATTTCATTCTATGCCACTACTCAATTATTAGTTGTATAAGTTAAACTTGAGAATTATAATTCATGCTACTTAGCTCCACAAGGAAGGATAAAAAGTAGTTGGTTGGGTTAATTTTTCCTCCTTTCCCTACCCAAACAGAAACAAAACATTGTGATTTGCTTTCTTAGGGCAGTGAGGTAAATGGCTTTTTTGTCATTTTCTTGGGAAGACAGGTTTCTTTAGGAAACATAAGAAAAATTTCTAAACCATCTCAAGTGAAGATGACTATTTTCTGATAGAGTTTCTAACCACTACATATTCTGACTAACGCATTGTGATGGTTCTCATCTTTTAGCTTTATTTTTCTTTAGCATTCCTGCTACCAAAAATATTGTTTAAAATTGTAACTATAGATTGTATCATAAACACAGCCTTGCAAAGTCAAACAACAATTTGATATTTATTTTCTCCACTGACAGATTCTGTTAGTTACTCTAAAGTATTTGTCATGTGGAAAGTCATTAGAACTTTTGCACGTTGGGAACTGGCAAATGTTTGAAAAGTTTCATTTCACTTCTTGTTTTTGTTTTTGCTTTTCTGGGCAGCAGCAATCATAAAAATGGACATGTTTTTATTTGGACTTTTAAAAATAAAGTTTTTATTAATTAAAAAATATGTTCAATTTTCAGACCAGAGTGCCACAGACCTATGAAAATAGGATCTGTGGCAAGGCAGCCATTTTAGAGGCCAAGTAAATGTAGGTGGGATCCATTTAGTGCTAAATTAGTTTGACTAATGACATCATGTTGCTACAAGCATGTTTCACTTTTAGTAATTAATCCTTTCTTTGAACGTATTTATCTAGAATGAAGACAAGTGTTTCCTTTATATAAGAGCTGTTTTGACAGAAGGCACAGAAGATAAGGAAATCTATCATTATGCATGATTGATGCTTTTACTATACAGAATAGCTATAACCAGGAAGTACATAGAGATAGGGGGTACATTTCACATAAAATGAAAAAATTAAGAAGAGACACATAAAAATGGATAATATTAATACACTACACTGTGAGAAAATGCAGTAACAGTTCAACATTGGAATCTTGGTAGAAAGCCAACACATGATCATGTTAGGTGAATTTATTTACTTATTTATTTATTTTGGTACTGGGGATTGGACTCACAACCTCAGGCTTGCCAGGCAGGTGCTTGTACCACTGAGCTACATCACCAGCACACAGGGAAATTTGAATGGAGCTTATCTTCATGGTCTATCCTAGGTCCTGATACAAAATTAACAAGGTAACTAGCAAGAAAGTAATGTCCTGGATCTAGTGTACTTTGAACAAAAAATGTCTGTACATTTCTACCCCACAGTGTAAGTAGCATTTAGAAAGTGTTATTTTATTTCTAGGAATACATTAAAAATATCACCATTAATAATATCACTTATCACCATCCTAAGAACACTCATTTAAATTAAAAAATAAAACTTCCATCTTAGATACCATAGACAAGTTAACATTTAACTTTTTTGTAATATTCTCAAGTTTTCCCTTTCTTTGAGGTTTAATTACATTCAGAGTCATGAAAATGGAAATTTCTTTAAGTTATTCTAATACTGAAAATATTTTCATAAGATATATGTTATGAAATTAAAAGGAAAATAAATTTGAAAAATTATTTTGTGTCAACAACTTCAATGCCTTCAGAACACTAATTATAATTCAGCCTTTTACTAATTTTACCTTCTGACATTCTCTCTATTCTTTTTACCTCTCTTATTCATTTTCTGCCATTCATATTTTCCTTATTGTTTTAACATATTTAAATTTTTGTATAATTTTTCCACCAAATTCTTTTCTTACTCTACTCAGTTTCAGTTTGAGCTTGATAAGAATGAGGGAACAAATAAACTCAAAGACTAGATACTTCTTTAAAACAAAGCAGTAATGAAATTTTGTTGATTATAAAGAGACATGAATTATAGTGCATTTTTGAGGGGAGAAAGATTAAAATTTTGGCACACATGATTGTCATTTTTAGATAGATTTATGCACAGACATATTCAAACAACAATAGCAGCATGAACTTTCTTTGGAAATATATATCCATAATTTATGAGACTCAAAAATTTAAAACAGACCAACTTTAGGTTTATCAATCTTTTTTCTTTTCAGAAAACTTGACAATTTAAAAAATTTTTCTTTTAAAGTTTTAGTCTTTATTAAACAATACTTTCATATGATATGACATTGTTATATGACAAATTAGTTGATTCTAACTGAATCTGATTCATCCTCCACTTTTGACTTTTTGGTTACAAAGATGTTTCCTTTTTCCAATGTGATAGGATCTAAAAAGAACTGGCACCCACCTTAGTTTGAGTCTGGATCAACAATCAATAAAAATTTAAGAAAATAAAAAATACAAAATTAAATGACAGGTATATGTATATCAATTAAACTCACTAAACATCCAAGTTATTTTCCAGTACTTTTCTACTCAATAAAATGTTTGAGCTTATACTTACAAACTTGCAAAGGAAAAGGCAACACAGACGAATGGTAAAGCAAACATGCCCTATCCAATCTCCATAGTTTAAGAAGCTACTCATTATCAAATATGTATTTGGAGAACTTAAAAGTGATTTTACATTTTCTGGCATAGAGCTAGCTCTTACAAAACAACTGATGTTTTCACAGGACTAGTCTGGTCCTCAAGGACAACTGACAGAAGCCTGTGCTGAAAGTTACATCTCATTAACCTCTTTCTTGAGTTTATATTCCCCTATCTTCTGTTTCAGCAGTTCAGTGAGGGAAGTTTGCCATAATGCAGCAGTAATTCTTTCACTAACTTTCAGCCAGATTTCTTCCCCCTCCTCCCCAAAAGAGATGGGGCTCACACTTTTCACTTTTGATACCTAGCTGTGACAATTTAAATTGTTTTCTAAGTTTCAAAAGTTGGGTTAAATATATGTATATATACACTAGTGGTAAACTGATGGTCATCTAAGGTTATTTTTAGATGCCTTATCTGATAAAATGCTTCTTATAATGACTTTTTTTCCAAAACAAAATGAACAATGAATAAATGATGAAAGCAATTACTTTCCATGTGACTTATTTACATCTTAGATGTTCCTCTCCTTCATGGAGGTAAACATTGCAATAATATAATCTTTTGAGTGATATACTCTCCTATCTTGCAAAAAACTTAAGTGTCTATATGTTTCACTTTTTGTTATGTGTAAAATTACTTTCATGTATTCATTTCAATCATGGTGGTAACAGCACCAACCAGGAAAGCAAATATGAATGCCCAGAGGATTTAGTTCCTTGTAAGGGCAAATTCTGGAGACTGGGAACTCCATCAGAAAGAGTTCAATAGCAGTAGTTTGCCCATGTCATTTTATTTTGCTAGCACACTGGGCTGAAAGCTTTATTGTGTTCATCTGCTCTAGTCGAACTTTAAACATTCTTCTTAAGAAAGGTTGCGAGCCATTTGTTCCAGATCAAAGACATCATCATTTCAAGTTAGAGCTATGGGCTCCCATTTTACCACTATAGTTTTCAAATATTCCATACAAACTTCAAGGCAATTTAAACAAGCTCAGAAGCTATGGGAGTAGGTTGCAATGATATGTTAAAAGCATTACTGCTAGTAAGTGTCACATTTTCTAAAGGAACTCGTATTAGTCCCACCACTGGCAAAGAGAATGATACCTGTGGGGATGCTATTAAGACTATAATCTGGTTGCCAACAGCAGGTTAAATAGAAATACTACAATTCAGTCCCCTATTCTTTTCTATAACGAATTAATATTTTTTAATCAGTTCATAGTCTGCTTCTTATAAACGTAGTCACTAAATTCCCACTGCAACATTTCGTCTGTTTGGTTGGCATTGACATCTGGATATTTTTTCGTTCTTTCTTGTATCTCTTTTTTCCTAACTACAATAAAAAGGTGAACATTTTTAATCAATATGAGATAATTCTACGTTTAAAAAATAGACTTATGATACTTCTGGCTTTACTTTAAGCAGTTAACTATTCCAAGCCTGGTCTCAAGTTATCATTCACTATTTTTTTTTCTTTTTTTGGCAGTTAAACATGTGTCAACAAAGATTACCAAACTTACAAGGGAATTCTTGGTTTTCCAGATCAAAAGTTTACCGAATGCCAGTTTATTCTAATTCCCACCTCCCCTCTCCTCTGCTCTCAATGCCCCCTCCCCTCTAAACTTCTACTATTCATCAGCTACTTGAAGAAAAAAGCCAAGAGCGAAGGCCCAGCCCTAGCCAGGCACTCCGCTGCTGGGGGAGCCTGTGGCGGTACCACCCGGCTGAATCGCAGCCCTTCGGAATCAAAAAAAGTCAAGTTGAGGCAGGTGCGTGCGCCCTACCCGCCTCTGCACTGGGGACACCAAGCTCGCCAGAGTCTGCCCCGGGAAGGGAAGCCAGGAGGAAAGGGGGCCTGGGGAGCCTCTTTCACCTTTCCTTGGACCCTGAAAGCAGTAGCTACGGTAGTTAACCCGGGAGGCTAAGTTGAGGGCAAACGTGCCTCTCCAGGAGAACCCGGAGCCCGCGAAAGCTCGCAGCCGAGCGCCAGCCCGAGGGGAGACTCGGGGAGACCCGGATTCGGATGCCGACCTCTGCAGCGCCCGAGCTGCGGGGGTAGAAGCGCACAGTCAAGTGCAAAGGCTCCCGAGGGGGCAAAATCAGGACCTGGCAATAGTCACAGGGAAACCTCGCAGGGGTGTCGGGGACCCTGGCAGCCGGCTCGGAGCCCCCTCTCGCCGCTCCCCGGGACGAGGCCAGCGCGCAGTGGCCACAGGGTCCGGGCGCGGGGCTGCGGAGACTGAAGTTTCCCACTCACTTGTCTGCCGGCGTCGCCCACCTGGAGAGGCGAGGGGACAGAGCGGACAAGGGCAGGGGAAGGGGGGTCCTCTTACCTCGGCCGGCTCCCATGGTCAGCACCTTGGCGATAGGCAATAATCCCGAGAGGGTGAGGAGGGCGAGCAGGAACTCGGACATCGTGGCCGCCCGGGGAGGCAGCCTGCGCTGGAGACTGCTCGGCGGCGCCCGCGGCCCGGAGACGGCAGAGGCGGCGGCGGCCGGGGCTGGGAGCCGGCAGAGCAGCGGCGTCATCCGCGAATGTCACTGGAGATCCTTCAGCGGAGCGAGTCCGGCGAGTCCGCCTTCTCCTGCCTGGAGCAGGACGGGGAAGGTGCGCGGACGCGCGCGTGCTGGGGAGCGAGTGAGCGCCGGCGAGCCGCCGTGGGTCCTGACTTTTCAATGCGGGGTACGTCTGGTCTTACATCACGCCGGAGGGGCAGCGGCGACGCCGCGCACGGGAACCCACTGATTAATCACCGCCGCCGCCGCGCACCCCTTCGCCGTGCACATAAATCGCCTCTATTACTTAGCGAGAGGCGTTGAACGCAACAGAAAAATACCACCGCGATCGGAGAACGCCACCAATCACAATTATTTCAGTCTCCTTGAAGGGAAAGTAACTCCAATCTGGTTCTAAAGGGACTTTGGTTTTCGGGGCTCCTGCAGTGAATGGGTTGAGCCAGCCAGGCGCCCCGGACGCGCTGCGCTGCCAGCCAGCGGGAATTAGCAGCTCCGCGCAGGGCTGCTTCTCTCAGCAAAGCGGCTTTGATCCCTTGCTCCTCTCCTCGGAAGCCGCCTAGGGAGGGAAAAGCTGCCAAGGCACTGAGTTTCTCCCAGGGAAATGGTTCACTCTCCCTGACACACAATCCCAGTGCTTTGGGGTTTGCACTTTTAACTTTTACGCTGAGTAGCACCTGGGGACAGAGACCTAAAATCCAGTGACTCAGCAGAAACAAAAAGCAAAACAGCCCCAAAGTCACTAACCATTTCATAAGAAGGGAAGGTGCAAGGAGAATGAAATCTCTAAGCAGGGAGCACTAAAGCCAGGAACTGGCTGTGTGTTTCTCTCTTTAAAGGGTACCTAGAGCCATTTTAAACAGATTTTGTGGTGGCTTTATTGTTGCTTTGTTTTCCTTCTCCACATACTGCTCTGGTGGCTGGGAACTTTGCAAAACCACTCAGACGCAACAAAATGAATCAGTGGAATTTTAAAGGTGTGGGGGGGAGTTGTTTGCAAGACCATTTAACTTCTCAACCTGATCATCCAAGTACCTAGTATTTCAGTTTGTCATTCAAAAAAGACTGTGGAATTAAAACGCAAAAAAAATCTTAGAAGTGGAAAGCTGACTTTCTTCATATTAATGTCAAACATGCTCCTTTAACAACAAATTTGAGATGTTTTGTATTCACTATCTTAAAAGCTGAGATGAGTGAAAGAGAAAACTGAAAGGGGAAAAAATTAAGCAATAGGATAATAAAAAAGTAAGAGAAAAATACTCTAAACACTTCTTGCACTTTACTGGTAGACTTAGAGATGGATGCCAGTACTGTGAACTAGCTGTTTATGACAGTAAAATTATTCCGCATTCTTTGGATGCGTCCTAGAAACTATTTAATGAAATTGAATTAAAGAACACAAAAGTGACTCTAGAAAATGCACAATACTCTGTGAAATCTACCTTTTTGACTTACTGACTATAAGAAAGTCTTTTAGACCAATTTTTCCGTATTAAAAATAGTTTATCAACTATTTTTGTAACCAAATCATTTAGTGTCTAAAATATGTATGTTTCTACATTTAGTGCTTAAATATGTATCTTTCTACATTTAGAAATTTATGCCTTTTTATAGATATTACATATCTTATTTCCTTTAGGTGTTTTTATTGTTTCATAGTAATAAAATATGCTATAAAAGAATAAAAGGAGGTTCTTTTACTACTTTACGTCAAAGTTCATAGGCTTTGGAATGGGAGTTCAAAGAAAGAGAGAAAAAAATTTGAATAATGTGTTTCTTTTTCAAGGATGTACAGTCCTCTGTGTTCTATGAAGTGCTTATTCATCGGGACAAAGTATGTAGGTGTCTTTCCTACATGATCCTATTCAGTCAACCAAGAGGTCAGCTATTAAGAGATTTGTATCCACTTAAGTCTTGGCAAGAAAATGAGGAGTGCTCACAAACCATGCTAAAGACATCCAGATTCTGTCTCTCCTGTATCATTTCCACCACTAGCCCTCCACCTACATAGTGCAATGAAAAGTAGTTTGGAGCAG
>RJWM01019143.1:0-39634 GCA_004363535.1 Dasyprocta punctata | reverse complement strand
TTTTTTTGGCACCGGGGATCGATCTCATAGCCTCACGCCTGCCAGACAAGCACTTAAGCCACTGAACCAAACTCCCAGCCCTGGTTTTTTGAGGTAAGGTTGTACTATGTAGCTCAGGCCGGCCTTGTGCTCGCATGGTAGCCCAAGCCTGCCTCGAACTCACAACGTTCCTCCTACCTCAGCCTCCTGAGTGCTGGGATTAAAGGCGTGCACCACCACTCCTGGCTGATTTTTTTTGTTGTTGTTGTTACCAGGGACCTAACTCACGACCTTGCACTTGCCAGACAGGCGCCTGTGCCGCTGGCTAAACCCCTGGCCCGATCTTGATTTTTTTTGACAAGTACCCTTAAGTATTTATTTATTTATTAGGTACTGGGAATTTGAGACAGGGTCTCACTGTGTAGCCCAGGCTGGCCTCAAATTCGTGGCAGACCTCCTGTCTCAGCCTCCCAGGTGCTGTATTACAGACAAGTACCACCACACCAGAGTTTGACAAGTCTCTTTAGTTGGAGCTTGCTTGATATTTTTTCATGATTCCATTTAGGTTATGAATTTTGGGCACAAATACCACAAAATTAGTGTTGTATTTTTCTCGGTACGTAGAATCAAGAGGCCCTGTGCACATCTGTAATTCCAGCACTCAGGAGGCTGAGGCAGGAGAATCGCCATGAGTTTGAGACCAGTCTGGACTACATAGTGAGTTCAAAGCCAGCCTGCACTACATAGCAAGACCCTGTCTCAAAAAACAAGCAAAACGGGCCAGGGATTTAGCTCAGCGGCAAGTGTGAGGTTGTGAGTTCAATCCCCGTTAACAAAAACAAACAAAAACAAACAAACAAACAAAAAACCACAAGCAAATAAAAACAAACAAAGAATCAGGAGATCCAAAACCCAGTTGGTCCCCACATTCATGATGCTATGGTTACTTGGTTAAGATGGTGTTTATCAGGTGAAGTTACCTTTTCTCCCATTATAATGAAGAAGGCCTCTGGGGTGATGTAGTATCCCCCGTCACACTTTCACCAATTAGTTTAGTACCCACTAATGATGTGTGCCTTAAACAATTATTACAGTGGTGTTTGCCAATGCAGATTTCTAATTTCATCATTTCTCCTACATAATTAGTTGAAATTCCTCTGCAAGGAAAGGTTTCCCTTCTGCATTTGTTTATTTAGATAAGTTGGGGCTCATAGTTTTTTTTTTTTTTAATTCACATTCATAACCAGGCCTGGTAGCACATGCCTGTAATCCCAGTACTCCGGGAAAGTAATGCAGGAAGATTGCAAGCTCAAGGCCAACTTGGGCAATTTAGTGATTTAGTGAGAAACTGTCTCAAAGTAAAAAAGAAAAAAGAAAAAAGAATTCAAGATGCAGTTCAATGCAAATTTCCGGGGTTTCAATCCGTAAGTACCAGGTTGATAAGTAAATCAGTATTAAAAACCAGGCTGGGTATGGTGGCACACACCTGTAATCCCAGCACTCAGGAGGCTGCGGCAGGAGGATCACCATGGGTTCACGGCCTGCCTAGGCTACATTAGTGAGTTCAAGGACAGCCTCCATTACATAGCGAGACCCTGTCTCAAAAATAAAAATTAAAAAACAAAATTCACATGCATTCAATGGGTTGTAAAACAAGGTGCTCCAAGTTGGTCTTGCATTCTTTCCACTCCAGCCCTGGAACCAGCCATTTTTTCAAAGTGCCCTGGTTCTTGTTAGCAGAAAATGATAATTAGACAAGAGAAGTCAATTAAGGGCAATCTGATAGAAAACAAGGAAATAAACATATCTCTCTTTTCAGCTAATATAATTTTGTATCTGGCAAATTCTAGAGAATCAGTAATAAACCTATGAAAGCATTTAGTACACTTTTTGAAATTATAAAAGTAATATTGAAAGTTTTCAGAAGCCAAGGGTGGTACACACCTGTAATCTCAGTCCTCAGAAGGCTGAGGGAAGGGGATCACTGCAAGTTACAAGTCAGCCTGGGCTACACTGTGAGTTCAAGGCCAGCCTGAACTGCACAGGGAGACCCTGTTGCAACAAACAAACAAACAAACAAACCAAAAAACAACAAAAAAGGAAAAAGTATTCAGCAGAGTGGAAGAATATAAATTTAACACAAATAAATCAGCAGCTTTAGCCAGGGGTATGGCTCAGCAGCACAAGCACCTCCCTGGCAAAAGTGAGGTTGTGAGTTCGAGCCCCCATACCAAAAAAAAAAAAAAAAAGAAATTAGTGCCTTTACAGTAGCAGCAAAGGGGCTTGAAGATGTGGTTCAGTGAGAGATTCTCTGCTTAGCAGGTTTGATCACCAGCATTGTAAAGAAAAAAGAAAACAACAAAGAAAATAATATACTTAGGAAAGAACCTAACAAGATTTTTTTGCAGTGCTCAAAATTGAATCCAAACTGGGCATGGTGGTGCATGCCTGTAATCCCAGCACTCAGGAGGCTGAAGCAGGAGGATCACTGTGAGTTTGATTCCAGCCTGGGCTACAAAATGAGTTCAAAGCCAGCCTGAACTGCATAGTGAAACTGTCTCAAAAAAATTGAATTCAGGGCCTCCCACATGCTAAACATGCACTCTACTGCAGAGCTTTAACCTCCAGAAGAGCTATCAAGAAATGTAAAAACAAAAACAAAAACAAAAACAAAAAACAAAAAAAAATAACAATATGAGGAAATCTTTTTTTATTTTATTTAATTTTTTAAATTTTGAGACAGGGTTTCACTTTGCAGTTCGGGCTGGCCTTGAACCATTTTGTAGCCCAGGCTGACCTCAAACTCACAGCAATCCTCCTGCCTCAGCCTCCCAAATTCTGGGATTACAGGCATACAACACCACACCTGGCCAGAAATATTTAAACTTTTTAAAATTTAAAAATGTATTTGAGGACTGGGCTCAGCGGCATAAGCACCTGCCTGGCAAGTGCAAGGTCCTGAGTTTGATTCTCAATACAAAAAAAAATCTGACTTTTTTCAAGAGTTCCAGAAAAGAATGAAGCTGGGCATGGTGGCACACGCCTGTAATCCCAACACCAGGGAGGCTGAGGCAGGGGGATCACTGTGAGAGTTCTAGGTCAGCCCGGGCTACACCAAGCAAGTTCCAGGACAGCCTCCACTACATAGCAATACCCTGTCTAAAAAAAAAAAAAAAAAAAAGAATGAAAACTGTGACAACATAGTGTGAGTGTTTTACAAAATATATGATCTAACCTCACTAAAGAGGCAGGAGGGGGAAAGATACCGAGCAAAGTCACTTTGGAACATGGTGGTTTGATTGGAAACTTCAAGGGGAAAGACAGAGAAGTGTACAAAGTTTTTAACCCTATTTGGTAAAGTCGCTTCCAGTGAGTATATGAGTAGATCAACAATTATGGTACTGTTCTAGGGTTGAACAATTAAGTAAATGGGTGATTGTCAGTAAGAATTCATATTTATATTTCTCTTTTTTTGTGGTTCTGGGAATTGAACATAAAGCTTTAGCACTGAGCTACATCCCAGTTATTTTCGTTGTTGTTGTTGTGCTTTTGAAATATGGTCTCACTAGGTCACTAAGTGGCCTAGATGAGAACAGAACTCCTGCTGCTCCTTCCTCAGCCTCTCAAGAGTCCTGGGGTTACAGGCACGTGCTACCATGCCCGGCTTATGTTTACTTTAAATACAGACAGATACATAAATAATTATAGATAGGTGTGTATATGTGGGTACTATATATATATATTTTTTCTAAATTCTAGGTTGAAAGCCAACTGACAAACTGGGTGAAAATATATGCAACATATATTACAGTAAAGTGTAACACAAAAACTATTGAAAAAGTCTTCCAATATATGGTAAGATATTTATTCTAACTCTTTTTTTTTTTTTTTTTTTTGTTGCGGCACCGGGGATTGAACTCACAGCCTTGTGCCTCCCAGGGCAGGTGCTTAAGCCACTGAGCCAAACTCCCGGCCCTGGTTTTTTGCGGCAGGGTCGCACTATGTAGCTCAGGTCGGCCTTGCGCCGTGTTGTAGCCCAAGCCGGCCTCGAACTCACAACGCTCCGCCAGCCTCCCGAGTGCTGGGATTAAAGGCGTGCGCCACCACACCCGGCTATTCTAACTCTTAAGAGAAACCCATATTAAAACTACTAAAAAGCAAGGCGTGGTGGCACATGATTGTAATCCCAGCACTTGGGAGGCTGAGGTAACAGAACTGCCATGAGTTTGAGGTCAGCCTGGGCTACATACTGAGTTCAAGGCCAGCCTGAACTGCATAGGGAGGTACTATCTCAAAAAAGCCAAAACCCTAAAGCAAACAAACCAAGAAACAAGCAAAAACCTAATAGGGGTGGGGCATAGCTCATTTGGTAAAGCACTTGCCTAACATTCGAAAGGCTCTAGGTTCATCCCCAGCATGGCAAACTGGAAAACAAAACAAAATAAAAACTACACTAAGAACGGATAATAAAATCGCGATAAATTGTGCTATATATACATTATGGAATTCTAATCATCAATAAAAGAAAAATACTGATACACAACTTGGATGAATCTCAAAAGCATGATATGGAGTGGCCATCTCATCTCATTTATATGAAATTCTACAAAATACAAATACGAACCGAGACGTAGGAAGCCAATCAGTGCTTCGGTGGGGTGAGGAGGAGGGACAGGGCATAAAAGCTTTTGGGGATAATCCAAGGTTCTCTTGATTACGAGGTAACATACATCTTTCAAAACTCACTAGATTGCACCCTTAAAATTGGTGCTTTTAGATGTAGATAAATAGGGTATCTCAATAAGCTTCATTAAATTACTAAAGAAATAGAAAAGATTTCTGGCTGAAAATATTTTACCACAGCAGAGAAATCATACGATTCGTATTAATAACCAATAAAACTACAGAGAAACCATTTATTACTTTCAGATCGTGGAGCCATAATGGTTATAATGCATTTTAGTATTTATTTGAGGGGTTTTTTTTGGTATTTATTTGTTATGTGCATGTGCGCGCCTGTATTTGAGATTGCTGGTTGTTGAACCCAGGCCAGGAGCGCTAAGCAAGTGCGCTGCCACTGAGCGGCCTCAGCCATTTTTTTTTTCCTGATTCAGTGTCATTTTTTTTTTTCTTGTCAGGTATTTTAAATTTATTGGTGGCTTGGTCCTTAACAATATGTATAGAATCATATTAATAAAAATCACTGTCAAATCTTGAAAGGGGGCGGGGTCGAAGGCTCCACTCTAGGCGGGATTTCCCTTTGGGGTCGCCCGGAGGGGGGCGGGAACAAGAGCAGCAAAGCTTCCGCTTTCATTTCTACGGTTATTAAATCAACCGTTTTCATTAAAGGGGAAGCGCAGAAGGGTGATTTTTTTTTTCTGTCGGCAAATACTTGCCCAGCGACGAGTCCACCCAGGACACAGGGATAACATAATGTAACACAATAATGGGGGGACTATAAAAGTTCAAAAGTCATATCAGATGACTTACAACCTGGGAAAAGGTTACACTGCAATTTACCTGACCTTTCAGTTTTGTTCTTTTCTCTTCGTCCCTAAAATGCTGAACTTTTGTATTAGGTTCCTCCCCCTCCATTCCTGGCCATTGGTTCAGTCCAATTTTAATACTGCCTTGAGCCACCAGCTGCGTCTGCGCAGAAAACTGGAGGGGGGGAGGGGGGAGGAACATGGCGCAAGCTCTGTCTGAAGAGGAGTTTCAGCGGATGCAGGTGCCGCTTACTGTGGGATAGACCACCCCACTAGGCAACTAGGGGCGGCGTAGGGAGAGATCATATCACTGTCTCTGAGAAGGAGTTGGTTGGGATGGACCTTGAGTCTGTAGTGTTGGTTTAGAGAATGGAAACTGCTTCAGAGTGGCGAGGCTTGGGCTCTGATATAGTGTTTGTGTTCTGAAGGTTGGATTCTGTTTGCCTTGTAGGCGGGCAAGAACGTCCTTGTGTAGGCGATATCTTACTCAGACCTGGGGGACCTTTGGGCTTGAGTGTTGAGGTATACCGTCGGTGGGTGAAGATAACGTTGGGCTCTGAAGGAAGGAGATCCTGACAGGGCGAAACCATTTTGTTTGGAGAGGAAGGAAGCGGGAGTTTGCGTCATGGTGGAGGGGAGCCTTTGAGAGGGCAACACCATTAGCCGGTGGGAGGTGGGAAGTTTGTGGGAGGTACCACTATGTCAAGGAATTGGGGAAAGACCCCCGGATGTGTTTCTGGGAGGTGGAGAGAGTGTGCCATTGGTGGTAGGGAATCCTAAGAGAGGGCGGTACCATTAGATGATTAGGGTTTATCCCATTAGGCCAAGAAGGCTTCGAATGAGTGATACCATAACTCCCTATAGTGGGGAGGAGCAGAGAAAGTAACAGTGTTATTTTAGGGCTGCATGGAAGAGAAATCGCTGGAATTTTGGGAGATACTCTGACCACTTGATTCCTTTGGTGGAACTCAGACTGTGTGAAATACCATAGCATTTCATCACAAGTGGACCTTTCTTGAGAGTTCCTCCCTAGGGGGAGACTTTGAAAGGGAGAAACGTTGAGTCCTGGGGATGGAAGGGGAGGAACTGAGATCACTGGGCCATGAATGGGGATGTTATGCGGGGAATGCTAAGTAAGAACTGGCCCATGCAAGACCTTTCACTTCAGAGACCCGGAAGGATCTAAGAGGTCATTCCATTGGATCATGACTAGGAGATCTTATGAGAGGTGGGGAGGGGGCTTGAGTAAGGAAGATTGATTCCACTGGGTCATGTGCAAGGGAAAACTACTGTGTTCTTTTGGGGAAGGATTCTGGGTGGGAGGGGAAAGGGTGTTCCAGTTGGACTAGGACTTAAAAGAGACCAGTCACTGGTCCTGGGGAGGACAGAGCAGACCACTAGGGGGAAAGGGATGGAGGCTGGTGCTTTGGCAGAAGAGAAAGGTCCTGGTGGGGTAGATGACAGTGAGTGGGTCTGAGACGAACTAGCCTCAGGGCTCTCCCGGACTGGTAGAGGAGTGTGCTGTTTGGAGTAGACCATGTGTCACTTTCCCTTGATTCTTTTTTTTTTTTTGAGATAGAGTCTAAACATGTAGTGTAGGATGGCCTTGAACTCACATAGCCCAGGCTGGTCTCGAACTCATGGCAAGCCTCCTGCCTCAACTTCCTGAGTGTGGGATTACAGACGTGTGCTACCACACCTGGCTTTCCCTTGATTCTTGAAGGATGTCTAGACATGTTTTGTGAATTGTGGAAGTAACAGGGCTCTAAGAGGCGCCCTGATGCAATGGAAGTTGGGGAGAAGAACACCAGACCCTCTTCCCTTGGGAAAGAGGCAAGAAGGCAATCTTATGTCCCATGCCCTTAGGGGCTTATAGTCTGTATTTCTATGTAGTGTTCAGTGTATATGAGATCAGCCAGGAGGAGGAGGAGGAAGTTCATCCTGTGGGTAAGGAGAATTATGGAATGAATGTGAACAAGAGTGACTGGGCCAGCCCTCTGTCATAGGCTGATGGCCTGAGTGCAGAGAGATGAAGTGGTGAGGCTGGCCAGGGTTGTAAGTGGATCTGCAGAAGGTTGGCCAGGGACTTGGGTCCTGGCAGCTCATTTAGGGTGTAGCATGCACAGGTGATAAGGAGTACTGAGAAAGCACATAAAGGGTTCCCATCCAGTCCATAGGGCTTAGGAGCTTGGTACTCATGGTTGAGCATAGGAGTGCTTTCCCAACCAATTCTTTTCCCTTTTTGCTTCCCCCAAAGGCTCAGCTCCTGGAACTCCGGACAAGCAACTACCAACTTTCAGATGAACTACGCAAGAATGGTGTTGGTGAGCCAAGGGGATCTCATTATATGGGAGTGGGTTCGAGGGACAGAGGCCAAGGTTTTACCTCAGAGGCCTGGCAGGAAGACCCTTCAACTCCTTGCCATTGCCTGAGGCTGAGATTCCCTGCTTTCCCCATACTAGAACTTGCCAGTCTTCGACAGAAGGTCGCCTACCTGGATAAGGAGTTCAGTAAAGCTCAGAAGGTACCTCCCTCCACTCACCCATCCACCTGCTCCTTCATCCCTTCTACCCATCTGACTCATTTATCTACCCAGTGAGCACCTACAGTGACCAGACATAATGTTACATGCTGCTTTCATGGAGTCATTTAAAGACTTCTTAACGAGGCTAAGTGTAATTCCAGCTCTGGAGAGGAGGATTGAAGCCATTTCAAGGCCAGCCTGAACTACATAGTGATACCCCGTCTCAGAAAAAAAAAAAAGAATTGTTTTGGAATTCTCTTATTTTGCTAATTTTACCTAATTCTGCTTAGTTATTAATTTCTTTTGTCTTTTTGAGACAAGGTTTCACTATGCAGTTCAAGCTTGCCTTGAACTCACTATGTAACCCAGAGTGTCCTTAAACTCGTGGTGATCCTCTTGCCTCAGCCTCTTGGCTGGGATTATAGGTGTGCGCCACCATGCCCACCTACTTCATTAATTTTAATTTACTCTTAATTTATTCTAATATCAGTTAATTACTCATTCTTATATGCTGACTTTTAATTAAGTAGTCAAATCTATCAGTAAATCTGACTTGAATCTGCCTCTCATCTTCAAATCACACTCCTGCTGTGTGCTTCAACCTTCCATACCTTTCCTGGTCCTGTTGCTAAAATGAGACCAAATTTTCTCAGTTCTTTCGAAACTTAGATAGAGTAAAATCTATTATGGCCCCTTTGTCTCTTTTGTCACTGCCTCGTTCCCATTTGTATCACAGTGCTAGATAGATATCACTTGCTAGATAGATATTTGTTGGATAAAGGAATACAGAAAGCAGAAAATCTCACAGGGCTTTTCTCTGAAGTTGTTGATTCCCCAAACCTGACCTTGACTGCCCAGCAGGTGAGCAGCAGTTTCTACTGTTGCCCAAGATTAGTTGTGTTTGGGTAGATGTAGCAATGAAACCACAATTTTGAGAGTTTGGCGAGTCAGTCTGTAAAGACTTACACTGAGACCACCCCCCTCAAGCCTCAGGAGTGTAGAGGAAAGGATAATTTCTGTATGCTGTGACATTGAGGCAGGATTCTCACTCATTCATTTATTCACTTGCTCATTGCACCATTCCTGTGGGCTCCAAATTGTCGTAGAAGTACTGAAGTTGCAGGTGCTTCCGTCGCCCTTTTGTCATCATTGTCTTTCCTTAGCAGTTGCCACAGTTAACTCCATACCCTACTGAGAGTTCACCAGTGTTTACTTTAGCTCTCTTCCCACCCCTCTTTTTAGGCACTGAGCAAGAGCAAGAAAGCTCAGGTAAGGGGGCCCATGGTGGGTGAATGTATCATAGTGGGGTATTTCTATTTTGGTATCTTGTACTGGCCTTTTTGTCTGTGTGTGTGCCCTCGCATCTGTGACTTCCTCACTGCGTGTGTTTCTGTGTCTTTGTCTTCCTGTGTTTGTCTTGCATTCTGCCTCTCTCTGAATCTTTCTCTCTTTATCTCTCTCTGTCCTCTGTGAGTCTCTGTCCCTGTCTTTGTCTTCCTGTCCTTTGACTTCTTTCCCCAACCTGTTTCTATCTCTGTCACCATTTTTCTTTTCTGTGTTTTCTTTCATTCTCCAATTCGTTTCTCTCTCCTCCATTCCTCTATCTCTTCCTGACTCATTTCTTTCCCTGACTCCTTCTCTTCCAGCTGTTCTATTCTTTCTCTGTTGATTTCTCTCTGTTCCTGTCTTCCTGTGTTTTCTTTTTTCCTTCTCTCCTGGTCCCTCTCTCCTTCCGCATCTTGCTCCCATTTCCCATCTCTCTCTACTTTTCTTCTGGCCTATGATTATCTTTCCATCTTTCCCCTTCTACTGCCTCTTCTCTCCCTCTCTGCACTTTCTACTTCCCCTTGTTTCTGCCTTCCCCTCTCTGTCTCATCTTATCATTTCTGGTGTGTGTTCTCTCCCTTTTTGCCTTATTCTCTGTACCCTGTGTTTTCTCTTCTATGTGTCATTTTCATCCTGTCTTTCTTTGTCCTACCTCCCCATCTTTTCTGCTTCTGTTTGAGTCCTAGCCCATGTCTGCCACTGCAGGAAGTCGAGGTACTGCTGAGTGAAAATGAGATGCTTCAGGCAAAGCTGCACAGCCAGGAAGAAGACTTCCGTTTGCAGAACAGCACACTTATGGCCGAGTTCAGCAAGGTGCTGGTGCCTGGGATAGATGAGGGAGGAGCAGGAATGGGGCAATAGTACATTCATATGTGTGTGGGGTTGGGACTGTCTAGGCCAGTGCTGGTGAACCTATGGCACACATGCTACAGCAGGCTGTTTGTGTCATTGAAAGTGCTAAAATGTTTGCCATCACTAATCTAGGCTGAAGCTAACAGCAGCAGAGAGGGTGATTGGACAGGGTCTGGCACTGTGACACTGTCCGCGGTGCTGAAATATGTCCTGGACTGCTGCAACTGAACAGTAATTTGACAGATGTGACCATTCATTTTGATGGGATTAGAAGATTTTTAAGCCTTATACTTGGCTGGTTCCTAACCAAGGCACTCTTTTTTTTGAGTTTCAAATTTCTATATGTATAATTTGGGGCTGGTGCTATGGAACCCCAAGGCCTTGGGAGGGGTATTAGATAAAGTTCTTACACTTAATATGGGATGGAAAAATGTTTAAGCTACTTCCATATTCTCTTTCTTCCCTTCATTTTTGCATGAGCCTGGGATTCTGCTTCTTCCAGATAATTCATCCTGGATTGGTAAATTCTATCTCCTCCCTGATTTTAGTGTCCTGGCTCTTTCTAAACTTACTGGGCAGTTGAAAACATCATCTTTTTGTTCTTTTATCTATTTTTTGTATCCATGATCAGTAACTTTCTAAGTTTTCAGTGTATCTTAAGGGAAAAAACAGTCCTCTGGCTGCAAAAATGCTATTTCAAAGGCTCTACCTAAGAATATAGTATATAAGAACTTCTAAAAAGAAAAGCCAGTAAGACAGTCTTTTTAAATTAAGTTTATTGATACATTTTAGTTATATATAATGATTACATTCGTTATAGAGAAAATTTGTACCTGTACATGATATAGCTTGATTCTTTTTTCCTATCCTCCTTTCCCTCCCTTCAATCCCTCTACCCTTCCCTATTTACAAAAGCTTTGTTTCCATTTTTTGTTCTTTTCTCATCATTATTTTTTCCTTTCCCTTCCTTCCTTTCCTCCTCCCCTCTCCCTAGTGCCCTTTCCTATTTGGACATTTTCTTCCTATTTCACAGTATGTATTGTACATTTTGTTCCTCAATAAGATAATCTTTAAGCAGGTACAATACCAGGAGAGGCAGTTTAGCAAGCAATAGTTCTGAGCAAGGACTCTGGAGTCAGAAAGTCTAGGTTAAAATCTTGCCTGTAGCTTTTACTACCTGTAACCTTGAGCAAGGCGCTTAACCTGCTTTTTTCTTGGTTCCCAAATGTTTAGAATAGAAATGATAATGATAACAACACCTGCTTCACAGGCTTTTCTGAGGATGAAATGGGTAAATAGTCACTTATATCAGAGCCTTGCGTGTCATAATAGATATGGAAGTGTTTACTACTGATATTTTCCTTTTACTAATTCATTTTCTATATAAAATATTTATCTCTTTTTTGATCTGGGGTGTTTCTTTTTTTTCCAAATCCATTTTATTCAAACATTAAAAAGAGAGGGGAAAAAAGAAGAAGGAAAAAAACTGCAATACAATTTTGAAGCATGTCAGTCAGGGATCTGGGGTCTTTCTTATCCAGGCTGGTATCAAACTAATGTACTCAAATGATTTTCCCATTTCAGTTTCCTAACTAACTAGGACTACAGGCATGCCACTACATCCAACTTTTCCCTCTACAATTTTTTTTTTTTTTTTTTGCGGCACCGGGGATTGAACTTGCAATCTCGCGCCTGCCAGGGCAGGCGCTTAAGGCACTGAGCCAAACTCCCGGCCCTGGTTTTTTTGAGGCAGGGTCGCACTATGTAGCTCAGGCCAGCCTTGTGCTCACGTTGTAGCCCAAGCCGGCCTCAAACTCACAACGCTTCGCTTACCTCAGCCTCCCGAGTGCTGGGATTAAAGGCGTGCGCCACCACGCCCGGCTTACAATATTTTTTGACATTTATTTTTTGCATTGCTAGGGATTAAATCCAGGGCCTTGTACGTATTAGGCATGTGCTCTATCCCTGAGCTAAATCCATAGCCCCTTTCTGTCAAATTTTTTAAAAAGTTCAGAAAGACACCGGCCATGGTACATGCCTATAATCCAGCACTGAGGAGGCTGAGGGAGGAAGATCATCATGACTTTGAGGCCAACCTGGCTACATAGTGTGTTCTAGGCCATCCTGGACTACATAGCAAGACCCTATCTCAAAAAAAGGTCCTGAAAGAGTTAGGGGTATATCTCAGTTGTAGAGCATATGCTTAGCGTATACAAGGCCCCAGGTTCAATTACCATCCCCAACAACAAAAAATTCCATCCTTTGGTCCTTATTTGCTTCAGCCTGCTGCAGTCTCCCACCTGCTTAATTTCTGCAGCCTCATCTGTGTCCTGTCTCACTTCTAGTTTTCTCTATTGATCTAGTCCACAAAGGTTTTCTGAACTGTAGCCTTACCACTCACTTCTTTAAACAGTACCTTCTAGTGGACCTCCTCACTTCATATTCTGAGTTCAGAGTCCTGGTGCTCACATAACCATTGACCTCACTGCCTCACTTCTCACTGTGTCTTGCCTCCAAGCCTCCATGTTGCCATGGTTCTTGCTGGGTAAGGTAGGAAAGGCATTCTTTTTTTTTTTTTTTTTGAGACAGGGTTTTGCTATGCAATTCAGGCTCGCTTTGAACTCCCTTTGTAGCCCAGGCTGACCTTGAACTCATAGCAATCCTCCTGCTTCAGCCTCCCGAGTGCTGGTATTACAGCTATGCCCTACCACACAGTCTAGCTCATGTTTCCCTGCATCACCCCAGGCTGAACAGTGGGCCAGGTATAAAGTCTTCATAGTCCTGTTCTTACTCATCCCTGGCACTAGAAGTACTTATAGGAAGACCTAGGGTAAAAGCCTGCTTTTTGCCAAGATGTATCAGCTCAATTGCTCCTTCAGCAAATAATTATTGAGCATCTGCTCTGTGCTCTATATTCTAGAAATACAGTTGTGAGCAGCACAGAATAGTGTGCACTCTCAGATAACATATTCTTTTTTTTTTTTTTTTTTGTGCTGGGGATTGAACTCACAACCTTGTGCTTACCAAGCAGGCGTTTGTGCCGCTGAGCTAAACCCCCAGTCCCATGAGCTAAACCCCCGGTCCCAGGTAACTTATATTCTATAGGTGGGATGGGGAGAAGGATATAATGTAGTAAATGATAAACCAGGTGTGTGGTGCATGCTTGTAATCTTAGCTGCTTGGGAGGCTGCGGTGGGAGAATCATGAGATCAAAGACAAGCTGGGCAACTTAGTAGAACCCTGTCTCAAAATAAAGCACCAAATAATAGTAGTGATAATGATCATTTATATGCGATTTCCTGTGTCAGTTCCTGTTTGAAATGCTTTGCATTATTCATTTAATCTTTGAAACAAGTCTATGTGAGTCTCTTTTGGTATTCCTACGCAACAGGTAAAGAATACTAAGACCCAGGGAGATTTAAACAGTTTTTCCCAAGGTCATCTGGCTAGTAAATGGCACAGTAGAAATTCATATCCAGGTAGCCTTATCTCAGAATTTGTGCTTGAGACACTCTGTGATAAAATAATAAAGTTATGATAAATGCTTGGTAAGAAAGCAGTGAACAGCCAGGCGTGGTGGCACATGCCTTTAATCTTAGCACTCAGGAGACTGAGGTAGGTGGAACATTGTGAGTTCGAGGCTGGCTTGGGCTACAAGCCCAAGGAAGGCCAGCCTGAACTACATAGTGCGACCCTGTCTTAAAAAAAATAGGGCTGGGAGTTTGGCTCAGTGGCTTAAGCACCTGCCTGGCAGGCGCAAGGTTGTGAGTTCGAGCCCCAGTACCACACACACACAAAAAAAAAGGAAGTGAGCATAATTCTGTTATACAATACTGAAATTTATATGTTGAGTTATACTACTATTTTTTTGGTGGTGCTGGAGATGAAGCCCAGAGTTTTGCACATGAGAGTCAAGTACTGTACCTCTGAGCTACACCCCAGCCCAAGGGATATTGCTTTAGGGTGACATAAGATAGATGTGATGGCACATGCCTGTAGTCCCAGCACTTGGAAGATTGAAGCCGAAGGATTGCAGTGAGTTTGAGGCCAGCATGGACTACATAGTGAGTCCAAGGCCAGCCTGAATTACATAGTGAGACCCTGTCTCAAAGAAACAAAAACAAAAACAAAAAGCATCTCAGCAGAGCACTAAAAGATACAAAGAAGATGCCAGCTATGTGAAGAACTAGATGGAAGAAATAATGCTTTATTATTGGTTGGTTGGTTTGTTTTTTGAGACAGGCTCTTGGTTCATAGTTCTGACTGGCCTTGAAATCATTATGTACCATACATAGACTTGCCTCAAATTCATGATGATCTTTCTGCCTCAGCCTCCTAAATGCAGGGATTCAGGTATCCACTACCACACCTGATAAGAAATAATGTTTTGAAATAGAAAACATCCCAGGCAGTTACATGTGGTGGCATACACCTGAAACTCCAGGACTTGGGTGGCTGAGGTAGGAAGATCACTATGAGTGCAAGGCGAACCTGGGCTACAAAGTGAATTCAAGGACAGGCTGAACTGCATAGTGAATCCCTGTCTCACAAAGACAAAAAAAAGGAAAAAGGAAAAGGAAAAGAAAATATCCCAGGCAATAAAAATTCTCTGTGGGCCTCAATATTCTCATCTGAAAATTGAGGCAAGAGATTATCTTAGGACTGCTGTGTGAACTATACTTGAGCGAGGAGGTAAGCAGGGGGCTGGCTTGGTTTTATTTGCATTGTACTCTTCTCCAAGGCCACAGGTAGGCAAGGCAGTAACTATAGGCAGTGCTAGGCCTGAAAATGCCTTGAAAGTTGTCTGTGGCACCTGGACTGGGAAGGAGTGCACCACAGACTGCAGGACAAGTAGGGTTCTCCACAGTGCTGGCAACTTTATGAGATGTCAGGTCTGGGATTGCATCTGAGAGGTCTGGAGGAGGCAAGAGGAAAATTGATCTCATCCTTTTTTGAACTCTGTCACTTTAGAGATGTGCGAATTTGAAGTTGTTTAACATCTCTGTGCCTTAGTGTCCTTTTCTGTAAAGTGTGACAGCACCTGTGGCATAGGGTTCTTATGCTGATTAGATGAATGACTAAGTGCTGTGAGTATGTCAGCAAGTATTATTCTGATGTACTGCTTCTCTGCTACCTCTTTCTGCTTAGCTCTGCAATCAGATGGAGCAGCTGGAGCAGGAGAACCAGCAACTGAAGGAAGGAGCTGCTGGAGCAGGGGCCATCCAAGCTGGCCCCCATGTGGATGGCGAGCTATTAAGACTGCAGGCAGAGAACACGGCCTTACAGAAGAATGTGGCAGGTGCATGGGATTTCAGGGCTTAAGGAGAGCATGGAAGGTTGTTGCCTTCTCAAGAGAAGCAGAAGGGCTCAGAGTGAGGCTTGGCCTTGTGGTGAACCAGTGTGTGGCCTTGAAAAAATCATTTCTCCTCTCTGAACCAACCTGTGCTCATATATATAATGTATATAGTGATGTCTGCCACTTGCAAGATGATAATAGGGATAAGAGGTGTATCATTCTGCAGTTCATAGCCTGGTACCTAGGACACACTAGAGAGCAGCAGCATGAATGTTGTAAATGGAGAAAGTGAATGATGGAGCAGTGGAAAGATTCTGAGCCCAGATTGTAAGTGGGGGCTGGGATGAAAGCCGAAAGAGAGCTTGGTAGAGTGTGGGAAGGTCCTGATGTATGAACCTCTAGTGAGCAGCTGGGGCTTTTTTGGTGGTGGTTGCTGGTTCTGTGATTGAGTGGAACACTTGGTAGAATGTGGGAGTTTATAGGAGGGATTCAGCTGTAAGTCGGGGGTGGAACATGGTAGATAAGAGGTTCTTAAGGCTTAAAAGATTTGTGAAAGGCATGGGTAGGACTTGGCACAGGAGACCTGGCAGGTCTAAGGCTAGTTCCTCCTCTGAGGCATGGCCAGGGACTTTAGAGACTACCTCATCTATCATAGATCCTTGTTCTACTCACCAGCCCTGCAGGAGCGCTATGAGAAAGAGGCTGTGAAGTCCTCAATTGTCAGTGAGGGCCAAGGGGACCCTGCAGGGAGCCTGGCCCCCACTGTCCTGACCCCCATGCCATTGGCAGAGGTAGAGCTGAAATGGGAAATGGAGAAAGAGGAAAAGAGATTGCTCTGGGAGCAGCTGCAAGGCTTGGAGGTAAACCTGGGTCTATTGAGGCTGGGATGCTGGGAGGCAGGCAGATGCCCTGGCTCTGCCTGTGGTTCCATGAAAATGTCTGTGACATCACCATTTTGTGGACTGAGGGAAGGGATGAGGGAGGCGGGGCCTTGCTAACAACAGGCCCATGCATCATCTTCCCCTGCAGAGCTCAAAGCAGGCTGAAACATCCAGGCTGCAGGAGGAACTTGCTAAGGTGGGGCTCTCTGTTTTTTTCTTGACAGAGCAGAGGGGTGTTGTGCCTCTTGAGGGCCTCAGTTTTATCATGTATAAAGTGGAGAGACTTGCCGGGTATGGTAGCTCATGCCTGTAATCCCAGCACTTAGAAGGCTGAGGCAGGAGGATCACTGCAAGTTTGAGGCCAGCCTGGGCTACAAAGTGAGTTCAAGGCCAGCCTGAACTGCATAGTGAGACCCTGCCTCAAAAAGAAAAAAAAAAGTGGAGAGACACTTACATCTCAGAATTGCTTTCAATATGGAATAGGCTAATATAATCCCACTATACCTTGTGTATGGCAGACCCCAACCCTTTTTTCTCCTCCCAATTTAGCCCATTCATTCATTCATGTAAATTTTTACAGACGCCTGGCTCTTGTCTTAGATGTCAGAGGCCCAGTGATGAAACAGGCAGTCAGAATCCTGCCTTCCAGGCCTCCCAGCCTAGCCATTCTATGAAGTGGCGATTAGCCACCATTTTGGGAGGTATACATACTTGCCTTTGAAATCTAAGTGGAGATAATGTTATTGCTGCTGGCCAGCTGGGCAAGCAAATTAGTTTGCCCTTCTGAAACTCAGTTTCCCCTTTGGTAAAACTGGTAGTACTCATTTTTCAGGGCCATTTCAAAGGTTCCACATGATAACATATGTAAATCTTGACTTTAGGACGGGTGTGGTGGCGCACGCCTTTAATCCCAGCACTCGGGAGGCTGAGGTAGGCGGAGCATTGTGAGTTCGAGGCCGGCTTGGGCTACAACGCGAGCACAAGGCCAGCCTGAGCTACATAGTGCGACCTTGCCTCAAAAAACTAGGGCTGGGAGTTTGGCTTAGTGGCTTAAGCGCCTGTCTGGCAGGTGTGAGGCTGTGAGTTTGATCCCCAGTGCTGCAAAAAAAAAAAAAAATCTTGACTTCCAGGAAGGACTCAGTAAGAAGTATTTGTGAATATTAAGTTTATTTTTTTCTTTATTAATATCTTCATTGTTAACATTCATCTGCACCCCTTCCTTCCTTATCGTCCAGCTCTCTGAGAAACTGAAAAAGAAACAAGAAAGGTACATTT
Source organism: Dasyprocta punctata (assembly GCA_004363535.1). Lineage (NCBI taxonomy): Eukaryota > Metazoa > Chordata > Mammalia > Rodentia > Dasyproctidae > Dasyprocta > Dasyprocta punctata. The sequence goes on along the minus strand of RJWM01019143.1, from coordinate 22,015 downwards.
CTTTTTTTCTAGGGGGTTTGGGGGCCTAGAGGGAGATGGACCTGTGGATCTGATCCATCTAAGTCTGTCTTTCCATGTCCAGTTTTTGCCGCCTGCAGTCAGAGAAGGAGACACTATTTAATGACAGCAGGTAACCTCCAGGGTTGGAGGCACTAGGGGACAGATGGGACTGTGCCCAGCAGAATTACCTGAAGACCACAGGAACCGAGCCTCTGAAGGACTGAAACTGAGACATGCCCTGTGCACCCTGTCCCTGTCACTCCTAGGAACAAGATTGAAGAGTTGCAACAGCGGAAGGAAGCAGATCTCAAAGCCCAGTTGGCTCGTACCCAGAAGCTACAGCAGGAACTTGAGGCTGCCAATCAAGTGAGGGGGGCTGGGTTCCAAGATCCCCAGGGTAGGGATGGGGCTGGCAGTCTGGGGAAGTCTGAGGCCCATGAAGGCTGACTAGAGAGTCTTGGATTTCCTGTGTTGGAATTAAAGGGGCTGGATGGGTCTATACACTCCAGAATCTAGGAAAATGGGAGTTTACGATCTCTGAGAACTCTTCAGAGTTGGGATAGGAATCTGCCAGTCAGAGATCCTGGGGCTGAGAACTTGGGAGATTGATACAAGTTTCAAATTTGTATCAATCTGAAATTTCCACTGGGTACTGAGACTAGGAATGGGGGCAAATATCACCTCTTGGGGCTGAGTGATGTTGAGGTGTGTAAGGACTACAAATTTGAGACTCAGGAGCCAAGGACATGGAAGGTCTGTAGATAAAAGACATTCTAGGGTGGGACTATTGGGACTGGAAGTGGAGTACATTTGAGACCCTTGAGGTCTGGGTGGGGGCTGGTTTGGGCCTGAGATATAGCAAGTAGGATTTTGCGGGCTCTGGGTGGTCCTGACATCTGGGGGCAGTGAAGAAAAAGGGTGGAAAGCCTGCATGGGTATGAGGCTCCTTAATATCAGAGGCTGGGTGACACTGAAGCATCTGGATTTCCCCTAGAAGATATAAATCTGAGGTCCCTTGGAATGGAGAATATGGTAGCGTATGAGTGTAAGGCCCCTAGAAGCTGGAAACAGGACTTGGAACAGGAGTCTGGGTAAAACATAAGCCTCTGTGAGCTGGTGGTGAGCTGGGCCTGAGAAACCCAAGTGACAGGAGACCAGAATGACAAGTGGGGTGCTACATTCTGAGACTTACTAAGAGCTGCAAACTAGGAGGTTGTGTAAGTTTGAGACTACTAGGGTCTGAGACTAAGAGTGTGTGGATCTAAGACTCTTGGGGGCTCAGGACATGAAGATAGGGTGTGCTTGCAACCCCTAGTGGTTGAGGTCGAGTATGGATAAAGCTGTAATACCTGGGTGCTGACCACATCTGAGGTCCCTGGGGACTGGGTATGTCTTAAGAATCCTGGGGCTCTCAAGCTGGAATCTGAGTAAGTGTAAACCCTCTTTTGGGTGGGGGATAAGAGAATTTGAGCCTCCCAGGAGCTAGGGCCAAGAGCTGAGGTATGTCTGAGATGCTTGGAGGCTGGGACAGAGCGGGGCAAGTATGTCTGAGGCTCCTGTGGGTAAGGACCTGGAGTCTGTGTGTACCTGAGGTCTCTGTTGGCTAGTCAAAGACTCACAGGGGCTGACGACATACTCTTAGGCGATCAGAGAATGAGTCTGGTGAGTTCGAGGCCGGCTTGGGCTACAACGCGAGCACAAGGCCAGCCTGAGCTACACAGTGCGACCCTGCCTCAAAAAAATCAGGGCCGGGAGTTTGGCTCAGTGACTTAAGTGCCTGTCTGCCAGGCGCGAGGTTGTGAGTTCAATCCCCGGTGCCGCAAAAAAAAAAAAAAAAAAAAAAGAATGAGTCTATGGTTCTGCGCACTCCAGGGGAGGCTGAGGACTCAAATGAACTCCCCTGACTTCCTGGTCCTTGCAGAGTTTGACAGAGCTGAGAGATCAACGGCAGGGGGAGCTCCTGGAGCATGCAGCAGCTTTGCGGGCCCTACAGGATCAGGTATTTTGTACTGGATGGGCTCAGGAAGCTGAGGTTGAGGTTGGGGGCCACCTGCATGGGTACTACTCAGCAAAGCCCCAGGGGTCTTACTTCTCCTAGTCCTGTTCTGTGTGTCTGTCTCCTTTCTTTCTTGGCTATGGGTAGGTCCTGTCTCCCTGTTCTGGACCCACTCTCACCTGTCGTGGGGGTGGGGCCAGGTGTCCATCCAGAGTGCAGATGCGCAGGAACAAGTGGAAGGGCTATTGGCTGAGAATAATGCCTTGAGGACTAGCCTGGCTGCCCTGGAGCAGGTACAGGACATCTGGGAGCCCTTGCTGACCTTCCCCATTCCCTTGTCTTCCTCTTTTTTCTGGTCTACACCTGGGCAGGGTGATCTGGACCCCATGCTGTTGTTTGGCCTCTGTTTGCTTTTCTTCCTTGGCTTCCAGCCACCTTCTTTCTAGCATTCTAGCATTCTAGTTTCTCTCCAGTAAAGTGCATGTTTAATCTTAATTGCATACTTAGTGAGATCTATCTATCTAGCCATCTATCTTCCTATCTCTATTTCTTTGTAACCAACTCCCAGATCAAGATATAGAGCACTTTCAGTACCCTAAAAGGTTCCCTTACCTTTTCCAGCCAGAACTTCCCAGAAATAACCATTATTCTTACTTTAACAACATAGGTTTGTTTTGATTGTTCTTAAACTTCATATAATGCTCTTTTTGATGTCATTGTATCTGTGAGGTTTAGCCACATGGAGCACAGGTCTGCACTTCTTTCACTGTGTAGAATTGTGTTGCACAACATTTCTCTCAGTGTTTTCTGTCTTCCTACCTTTCTTTATACCTGTCTCCTGGGAACTGGGAGGCCTATGCTCTGTTGCCTGGGCCCTGTCTCTTTACACTGCATTTCCCATCACCATCACCTTCTGCAGATCCAAACAGCAAAGACGCAAGAACTGAATGTACTCCGGGAGCAGACCACTGAGCTGACTGCTGAGTTACAGCAACGGCAGACCCAGTACGAGGATCTCATGGGACAGAAAGATGACCTCAATTCCCAGCTCCAGGTGACACGTCTGACCCTGCACTGTCTCACAAATTCCCTAGTACTGGCTCAGTGACATCCCTGTGTTGTTCAGTAGAAAGACTGGAGTTAGGATGTAGATGCCAGTCTAGAACCTAATTCTTATCAGTACCTGTATGTTCTGGGGCAAATCATTTCACTACTCTGAGACTGAGCCACTTCAGTTAGAATATCCATTGTGATTCTGTAATACTGGCCAAGTATCCTTTATCCAAATGCTTGGGATTAGAAGTGTTTCAGATTTTTTCAGACTTTTGAATGTTTGCATATACTTAATGAAGTATCTTGGGTAAGAGCAAAGTCTAAACACAAAATTCATTGTTTCATGTACACTTTACACACATAACCTGAGGATTTTTTTTTTTGAGACAGGGTCTCATTGTATAACTCAGGCTATCTTTGAATTCACTATGTAGCCCAGACTGGCCTCGAATTCTCAGTGATCCTTCTGCCTCAGCCTCCCACATGCTGGGATTACAGGTGTGCACCACCATGACTGGCTAGCCTGAGGATATTTTATTTATAATTTTTGCAGTACTAGGGATTTTTTGCAGTACCAGGGCCTTAACATTAAGCTGATCCCTAGTGCCCTGCCTCTTTTTAAATTTTGAGACATGGTCTTCAAAATTGTCCAGGCTGAACTCTTACTTGTGATCCTCCTGTTTCAGCTTCCCTAAATGTGCCTGCATTTTGACTGTGAACTATCATAGTAAGTCAGATGTGAAATTTTCCACCGTAGCATTGTGTGGGTGCTCAAAGTTGCAGATTTCGGATTGCAGATTTTCAGATGAGGGATGCTCAACCTGTAAAAAGCAGAATAACAGTGGATTAAGGAAGATAGAAGTTTAGTTATCTCTCATGTAAAACTCCAGGTAGATTGCTCGGGAGTAGAATGGTGACTATCTGATCACCAGTGACCCAGGTTCTCTCTCCATTACTATTCAGTGACTTTCTTTTCTTTTTTTTGGGTGGGCAGGGAACCAGGGATCGAACTCACAACCTTGCGCCTGCCAGGCAGGCACTTATGCCACTGAGCTAAATCCCTGGCCCTATTTTTTTTTTTTTTTTTTTTTTTTTTTGCAGCACCGGGGATTGAACTCACAGCCTTGTGCCTGCCAGGGCAGGCGCTTAAGCCACTGAGCCAAACTTCCGGCCCTGGTTTTTTGAGGCAGGGTCGCACTATGTAGCTCAGGTCTGCCTTGCGCCGTGTTGTAGCCCAAGCCGGCCTCGAACTCACAACGCTCCGCCTACCTCAGCCTCCCGAGTGCTGGGATTAAAGGTGTGCGCCACCACGCCCGGCTCCTGGCCCTATTTTTTGAGACAGTCTCACTATGTAGTTCAGGCCGGCCTTGAACTCACTTTGTAGCCCAGGCTGATTTTGAATTTACAGTGATCCTCCTGCCTCAGCCTCCCGAGTGCTGGGATTAAAGGTGTACGCTACCACGCCCGGCTTGTTATTCAGCGACTTTCAACATTAGGGTTATATTTTGTTATCCGGGATGTTTGCTCAAGCTGCTTTACCACTACATTTGTATTCTGTCTGGGAGGAATGAGAAAAGTGGGCAGGGAGAAGCATGCCCCTTTCTTTTAAGAGTATAAGCTAAGTTGTGCCACTAGTTCTCCAAAACAGAAATTAATCACACAGCCATATTTAAGGAGGAGGTCCAACTACAAATTCTATTGGTAAACCAATCATGGTGGCACATGTCTGTTATCCCAGCACTTGCAAGACTGAGACAGGAAGATCACTGAGAGTTTGAGGCCAGCCTGGGCTACATAGTCTAAGGCCAGCCTGAACTACACAGGGAGACCCTGTCTCAAAGAAAAAAATTCTCTTGGTAAGGATATTGGGGATAATAAATACTGGGGAGCAACTAACAGTCTGCCATTTCTATCCAGAGATTGAGATCATAATACGTTGTTGGGGAAGGGTGGTGGTCTACCAGAAGTGTTACATGTACTGGGGCTCTTTATCAAACTCATCTCCTTTGTTCTGGCATCAGGAGTCCCTACGAGCCAATAGTCGGCTGCTGGAACAACTTCAAGAAATAGGGCAGGAAAAGGAGCAGTTGACTCAGGAACTCCAGGAGGCTCGGAAGGTGGGATCACGGGAAGAGGAGAGGAATTGGCCCAGTCCGTTGGGCTGGGAGGGCTTAGAGTCTGGCTAGTTCTTTGGGCCTGGGGACAGGGTGGTGGGCCTTTGTGGTATTGGGAGGAAGCTGACTACTACCCTCCTGGCCCCTAGAGTGCTGAGAAGCGGAAGACCATGCTGGATAAGCTAGCAATGGAGACACTGCAGGAGAAGTCTCAGCACAAGGAAGAGCTGGGCGCAGTCCGACTCCAGCATGAGAAGGAGGTGCTAGGGGTGCGTGCCCGCTATGAGCGTGAGCTCCGAGAGCTGCATGAGGACAAGAAACGGCAGGAGGAGGAGCTCCGTGGGCAGATCCGGGAAGAGAAGGTGGGTAGATGGCAATACCCGTCCTTCTCCCAAACCTGGGGACCACAGCATTGTGAATGGGCCAGTGGATGACATAGGTGAGGTGCCTGCTGTTCAGTCTACCTGGCCTGTGGTTATGTGTCCCCTCCAGGCCCGGACACGGGAGCTGGAGAGTCTCCAGCAGACAGTGGAAGAACTTCAAGCTCAGGTACATTCCATGGATGGAGCCAAGGGCTGGTTTGAGCGGCGCTTGAAGGAAGCTGAGGTGAGTTGGTGGTGCGTGGTAAGGTGCAGAGGCTCCTTATGTGGTAACCAGCCAAACCATGGGAAAGAGGTGGTCAGGCTTGGAACTTTCTGAGATATCTTGGACTTGAGGGTATCTTCACAGTCCTCCTGCTCAACAGAAGTCCTCTGGAAGGGACTAGTGGGTAGCCAACAGATAGGGCAGAACATCAGGTGTGCAGGGCCCTCTGGCTTTGCGCTGATTTGGAAAAGCACCTCTTCCTCCTGGAACTGTGCTTCTGTCAGGAAATTGTGGCGATACACTGATTTAATTTGAACAAGATATTACCATTTTCAAGCCAGGCATGGTGGCCAATACTCGGGAGGCTGAGGCAGAAGGATTGCTGAGAGTTTGAGGCTGGCCTGGGCTACATAGTGTGTTCAAGGCCAGTGTGAAATACGTAGCAAGACCTTGTCTCAAAAGACAAAAAAAAAAGGTGAGGGGTATTATCATTTTCCGGAAAACTCATGACAATACATAAAAAGAAATATGTAGCAGTGACCGCCCCAGACTGGAGCCAGTTGTTTGTCTGGGTTTAAATCCTAGTTGGGCCACTTCCTGACTGTGTGGCCTTGAGCAAGTTATCTAATCTCTCTTGTGACCACTTTTCATGTTTGGTAGAAAAAGAATAAAATAGGGTTTGTGGATGTACCTCTGTAGAATGTGTGCTTAGAATACATGAGGCCTTGGGTTGAATCCATAGCAGTAAGAAAAATAAATAAAAAGAATGGCTATGGTCTGTGTATTTTAGAAGATTGGTTAATATATGTAAAACCCTTAGAGAACATTCTTGGCATGTAGTGTTATGTTTTGTCAAATAAAAGAAAATGTATTTGCAAATCTAGATCTCCCATGTGAATGGCATAAGTTTACATGCGACATTTCTGCGTATTTCTGCCTGAGAGCATGTAGTGTTTCCTGTAAGTTCTTTTCTGTGTACCCAAAGGGCCCTGTTATAGGCCCTCACACCCCTAACTGGGCATGATGTCTTCTGGGGGTTGTGGCCAACCCTGGGATTTGTTTCACAGGAATCCTTGCAGCAGCAACAACAGGAACAAGAGGAAACCCTCAAGCAATGCCAGGAACGACATGCTGCTGAGCTGAAGGTGCCTCTCCTATGATGGTGTTTCTCTCTGTGGGTATTAGTGGGCCCTTACAGGAGGACAGAGGCTTCCCAGCTTGTGACCTGAGCTGCTCTGTGCTTGGCAGGGCAAGGAGGAAGAGCTACAGAGTGTGCGGGATCAGCTCCAGCAAGCCCAGGAGGAGCGAGATGGCCATCTGAAGACCATCAGCAGCTTGAAGCAGGTGAGTGGTCCCTCAGTGGCCCCTGACATATCCTGGGATCTCAGTGTGCAGCATGGGGCAAGTAGGGGGCATTCTGCAGGCAGTTCTGGCACTTGCCACATATGTCCTTTGTGCCTCACAGGAGGTGAAGGACACAGTGGATGGGCAGCGGATCCTGGAGAAGAAGGGCAGTGCTGTGGTAAGGGTGGGAAGGTGTCCAAGCACTGTCCCCTCTTGGCCCACCCCTGCCCCTTTCCTATGGGTCCCCTAACCCTCATCCCTTAACTTTGTCCTGTCTCCCCACAGCTCAAGGACCTTAAGCGGCAGCTGCACCTGGAGCGGAAACGGGCTGACAAGCTGCAGGAGCGGCTTCAGGACATCCTCACCAACAGCAAGAGTCGCTCAGGTGAGGCACGAGGACAGGCAGCATGGGCTGTGGTGCAGGGCAGTCAGGGTCCCGCAGGGCCTTCTTATACCTTCCTCAGCCCTGCTCTTCAGCCTCCTCTGTCCCTCTTCAAGTCTGACTGTGTTACCTGCTCTCTGCCTGTCTCATCTCTGTTTCTCTCTCTCTCTCCACACTCTGTTTTTTTCTTTCTGTGTCTCTATTTTCTTTTTGTTGTATCTCTTCTCTTATTTCTGTCTCTGCGTCTGTCTTATTTTGTTTTTTTCTCTTTCCTGTGTATCTTCCTTAATCTCCTTCCTACTTTCTCTTTTCTTTGCTTTGTGCTCCCTGCTTTCTTTCTTTAGTTCTCTCCTTTTCTCTTCCCCACTTTTTCTTCTCTCTTTCTATCTGCCTTTATCCTGTCTTTCTCATTATGTGTTTAGTCTTCCACTACTCCAACATACACACACCTGTACTTCACTTGTTGTTTCTAAATCCTTTGGGTCCATTCTCTCATTCTGTAAACCCCATGTTTAAGTCCAGGGTCCCTGGCATGAAACCCTCTCAGACACTGCTCTCCAGGAGCTCACAGTTAAGCTAGGGAGACAGACTTCCATGCACGTAGCAACACTGCTGTTTTCATTATACAGCGGATTCAGTCTGTTGTACTTCTACCAGTTAAAGCAGAGGATGGGGACTTACACGCACACACACACACGTGCGCGTGCACACACACATACACAGTTGCTGCTTTCCTTTTTTAGATTGGGATGGCCTGCAAATACGCTAAAAGAAGTAAGATGCAAGTGAGGACTCTGGTTCATCTCTTAGGTCACAGATTCAAAGAAAACTTGCTCCTTTGTCCCTCAACTCAGCTACTTGTGGAAACTTACTCAGCCATAACTCTACCCTTGTGTGTCATCCCCTTCCCAATATCCAGAAGTAGCTAGCTGCAAGAGCAGCATGATGTAGCAAAACTGGATATACCTCTCAAGTCAGTTTCTCTCTGCAGTACTCAGTCTCCTGAAGTAACTTCTCTATAAAGGGAATTTTGTTTCTGTTTTCTTGCATATTAATGCAAGAAGCATGGAATAGATTAGAACCATGCACCATACATTTTTGTTGTCCATTAGATGAAACTAAGATTTAGGTGCAGGGCTACAAGTTGGTCTCCATCTTTTTGTTGTCTTCTGCTTTGACCATGCTTTTCTTCAGTCTGTCATCTGCCATGGCTTCTGTTTCTGGGGGTTTTTTCTTCACATGGGTATGCCTGTCACCTCTCTACCTGTCTGTCTTCCTTTCTCCATATTCTGACCTGAGTGCTTATTTCGCTTGAGGCACATGTGTTCCCTCATCACCCTCTTTCTCCCAGCCTCTCCCACTTGCTCACAGAGGCAACTCCTTTTTCCATTTGTCTTTTCTGTCCTCCTGTGTACTTCTGCCTTTCCCCATGCCTGAGTGTCTCTTTACTTTTTTCCATTTATGTCAGATCTATTTCTGCTTCTTCCTGCTGGTTTCTACACTGGGACCTGGGGGAATTGGGCTCAGGTTTCTTTTCCCTGCACTGCCCAGGCCTTGAGGAGCTGGTTCTCTCTGAGATGAATTCACCAAGCCGGACCCAGACAGGGGACAGCAGTAGCATCTCCTCCTTCAGCTACCGAGAGATCTTACGGGAGAAGGAGAGCTCAGCTGCTCCAGCCAGGGTAAGGGACAAGGAAGAGGCTATAGCCCTGCTTTTCCCACCCTAAACCTGGGATACCTCTTCTTTCCCTCAGTTACAGCCATCTTCTTGAGCCTACCACAAGAATTTTCTTTTCTTTGTTTTTCTTGGAACTGGACTTTGAACCTAGGGCCTCATGCATAATTAGCATACACTCTACCATGATCTGTAGTTTCAGCCCATCAGAAGCATTTTCTTGTCAGCCTCTCCCCGAGCTCATCAACTTGGCTTCATATTGCTGCATGAGGAACAGCAAATCATTCTCTCTCTCTGGCCCTGTTTCATCATCTGCAGGCTCATTCTACCTTGCCTGGCACCGTAAAGTATATGGCTTGTAGTAAGTGCACCATCCACGTGGGAGGTTCTTTTCTCCAGCGTATACTCATTACTCATTATTATTGCCATTCATCATGATAGCTTTCTTGCCAGCCACTTTTATTTGGAAATAACATCTTTTATTATTTCATAAATAGTATCTGTACATTGTAGAAAAAATAAAATTTTGGTATTAGGGATTGAACCCAGGCCTTTCACAATGAGCTGTATCTCCAGCCCTTTTTTATGTTTTATTCTGAGACAGGGTCTTAGTAAGTTGCTAAGTTGCCCAAACTAGCTCAACCATGTGATCCTCCTGCCTCAGCTTCCTAGAACTACAGGTATGCACCACTACATCCAGCTTGTAGAAAAAAAATTTAAACTATGAATGAGCAAAGATTTTAAAAACTTAAATATTCCAAATCCCAGCACTTGGGACGCTGAGGCAGGAGGATTGCTGTGAGTTTGAGGCCAGCCCAGGTTACAAAGTGAGTTCAAAGTCAGCCTAAGCGGCATACTGAAACCCTGTCTCAAAAAAAAAAACAAATATTCCAAAAAATAACATTCTCATTATTCAGGGATCACCCTTAAGAATATGTAGTTCAAACCAAGTATAGTAGTACTGCTTGTAATCTCAGCACTCAAGGGTGAGGCAAGAGAGTTGCAGGTTAGAGGCCAGCCTGAAAAAAATAACAAGACCCTGCCTCAAAAAAAAAATCAAATGAAAGCCAGACATGGTGATTCCAACCCACTGGGAAACTGAGGCAGAAAAATTCCAAGTTCAAGTCAGCCTGGGTGACAATAATTTAGCAAGACTGGTCTCTAAATAAATAAATAAAAAGGGCTGGGAATGTGGCTAAAGACAAAGACCCTGGGTTTGAGTGCCAGTGCCACAAAAGTGAATGTTGAATTATTTTAGGGCCAGGAGTATTGCTCAGTGATAGGGCACTTGCCTAGCATTGCATAAGGCTCTAGGTTCCATTTCCAGCACCACACACACAGACACACACACACAGGAGTAAAAGAAAGAAAGATAAATTTGTAGTTAACATGTTCCCACTGCCTTGAATCACTGGTGATACATACACAACTGTTCCACCAGGTGGCTTGTACTACTGGTGGTACAAATGTATCTAATCACTTTTATTGGTCTGTTTACTAATAAAATTAATAAAAAGACACCTGATGGCACAGTCATGCATATATCACTGGTGGTTCAAGCCACTCAGCAACAAAACATGCAAATTATGGCCCCAACATGAATGTGTTAATACCCTTATGAATCTCTCTCTTTAAAATATAAATGAGCTGGGTGTGATGGTACACATCTATACTCCCAGCACAGGAGGCTGAGGCAGGAGGATCTCCTTGAGTTCAAGACCAGCAAGGCCAGCCTTGGCTACATAGTTCAAGGTCAGCCTGAACTGCATAGCAAGACCCTGTCGCCAAAAAAAGAAAGAAGGAAAAAAGAAATAAGATAAAATATAAATAAATAATCCCAGTACTTGGGAGGCTGAGGTGGGAGGATCACCATGAGTTTGAGGCCAACCTAGGCTACATAATGAGTTCGAGGCCAGCCTGAACTGCATAGTGAGATCCTGTTTCAAAAAAAAAAACAAAACAACCCAAAAATGAAAACCTAAATGAGATTGAGTAACCTGTTTTTATTCATCTGATCTCTCAAATTGGCAAATTTTCATCTCATCTAATACCTTGACCTTAATCAGATTTTTCTGGCTGGTCCCAAAATGTCTTTTTTTCCCCAATTTTCTATGCTTTAATTTTTATCCAAAATATCTTTTAAACTAACCCCAAAATATTTTTAATTGCTGGTTTTCTGAAAACCAGCATTCAGCTTCACAAAACATGCTGCACCTGGTTGTTTTCTGTCCCTATGTCTCATTATGGTCTCTTTTTTCCTGATACCAACTCGTGGAATAGAATAGCTCAGTTGACCTGCAGTAAATATCCAACTTTTTGGATTTTTCTACTAGATTTTTCTACTGGCTTCCAGTTGTATCATTTTGCTTGTTCTACTTTTACTTCTATTTCCTGTCAGCTAGAAGTTAGATCTCATTTGCTAATGGATCTCCCTTAATCCTGTCACGGAAGCTCTCTACCCACCTTAGGCTATGGGGAACACAGTCTCTAAGGGTGCCAGGACCAGCCACCAGCCCTAGCCATAGGACCCCGGCTCTCCTACCTCCCTCCAGCCCCTTTCTCCTGGCTGGGGTGGGCTGTGCTGAGCCAGGGACTGGCCTCTCTCTCCTTTTTCCTGCAGTCCTTATCCAGCAGCCCTCAGGCCCAGCCCCCTCGGCCAGCAGAGCTGTCAGACGAGGAAGTGGCTGAGCTCTTTCAGCGGCTGGCGGAGACTCAGCAGGAGAAATGGATGCTAGAAGAGAAGGTGCTGTCTGCCTGCTCAGCCCCACTTGAAGTGCTCTGGTGGGCAGTGAGGTGGAAGTCTGGCTGAGCCCTTTGTTATGGGTAAACATGGATAGTTGTAAGACCTGAAATGGGCTGGGCCATCTTGCAGGTAAAACACCTGGAGGTGAGCAGTGCTTCCATGGCAGAGGACCTTTGCCGGAAGAGTGCCATTATTGAGACCTACGTCATGGACAGCCGGATTGGTCAGTCCCCCCTCCCCAGCCCTCACACCCCTTCACCCCCCGCTTCCATTTTTCTACACTGTGGCTTTTCTCCTGTTGGAACTCACCAAAGCTGCTGACAAGACCACAACCCCTGAAGGGGAGAGCAGGGAAGCTCTATTTTTATCTCACCTCCTCTTCATCTCTGTGGCTCTGTCCTTTCCACTCTCTGTTCTCTAGTGGGTTCCCTGACCTTCTCCTTTTTTATTCCTCTTCCTCTTTCTCCTCATGTTTCCTCTTCCTCCTTCCTTCTGTCTTCTCCCTGTGTCTCTTTTTCTTGCCTCTTTCTTTCATCCTCTCTGGCTATATTGTTCACTCTCTCTGTATTTTTGTTTTTGTATCTTTATCCCTTTTGGGGTCCTCATCACTTCTCCCTGGCTCCCTCCTCCTTTCCTATCCATCTTCCACATTATCTTCCCTTTTCTCTGTCTTCCCTGTTCTTATTTCTTTTGTGCTTTTCTTTCAAACCTTCTCTTTATTAATCTGAACAATATCCACTGGTGTGTCCTGAAGATTTACTGTGTACTGTGTGCTATGTGCTTTGCATTCAGTCATATGCATTTTTCAGACCTAGGTATTGACCTGGACATTGTCCCTATTTCTCAGGGTATTACAGCTAGTAAGAGATACAACTGGGTTTCACATGTTGAAGCCTCCACCCCCTACATAACATGGCTTCTCTCCTCCCTCTCCTGCTCTTTGTTTCCCTCTTTTCTCCTCTGGCTCTGCTCATCTCTCCTCCGGCTCTGCCGAGGGGGTGGTGCTCAGCCTGGGCCCTTGCAGATGTGTCTGTGGCAGCAGGCCACACAGACCGCAGCGGGCTGGGCAGCGTCCTGAGAGACCTAGTGAAGCCAGGCGACGAGAATCTTCGGGAGATGAACAAGAAGCTGCAGAACATGCTGGAGGAGCAGCTCACCAAGAATATGCACTTGCATAAGGCGAGTGTGGCCTACCAGCCTACCCATCTGTCCATGCGGCCACCTTCTCCAGCCACACAGCCCATGGGTCAACAGTTCCCCAGCCTTTGTCTACCCAGTCATCCTCCCATCTATTTATCCACCACCTTTTTATGCTCTCATCTTCCATCTTTCAGTCAGCTTATTATCAATTTATTTTTTTATTCTTTCCTTTGTCCTTGTACCCACTCACTTGTCCATTCATGCATGAAATCACTCAATCATCTACCCATCTGTCCATCTACCCACCCTATTATATACCCATCAAATCATCTTCCCCAGATCCTCCACCCATTTCCTGATCTACCATTCTCTCTTAATTGTTCATCGGTCACCCTTTGTCTTAGCTTTCATCCACCCAACCTGTGCCCTGTCTACCTGTTGTCCTCCCTCTGTCCTCTGCACAGTTCATTTATGTACCTATTTGCCTGCCATAAATCTAATGTGTCCACCCACACATCTGTTTGCCTACCCTGCTACCCAAATACTCCCCCTTCTCTGGGGGAATCATAGAGGACTGAGCCCAAGCTGGGCGTGGTGGCGCACGCCTTTAATCCCAGCACTCAGGAGGCTGAGGTAGGAGGAGCGTTGTGAGTTCGAGGCCAGTTTGGGCTACAATGTGAGCACAAGGCCGGCCTGAGCTACATAGTGCGACCCTGTCTCAAAAAACTAGGGCTGAGAGTTTGGCTCGGTGGCTTAAGTGTCTGCCTGGCAGGTGCGAGGTTATGAGTTCGATCCTTGGTACCACAACAACAACAACAACAACAAAACACAGATAGAGGACTGAGCCCCAGCTCCTACCTTGGAGAAGCAAGCTCACATTTAGTAGAAGAGAAGGTGGCAAGGGTGACCATAACAGGTGACCTAATCCATCTCCTTAGCTTCAGAGACTCCCTATGCATCCTTGAAACTTCTCTGTGCCCAACCCTTTGTTGGGGCTTCTGTGAGCTTCTCTGAGTACCTTCCTGTCCCAGGCCAGTCCCCACTGGGCATTGACTAGTGGGCTGAGAAGGAGATCACAGGTGGCACCCAGGTTTGGTGAGGGAGCTGCCCCTGCCCCTTACTCTGGCCCCTGATGGCTTGTTTGTTTCTTAGGACATGGAAGTTCTATCCCAAGAAATTGTGCGTCTCAGCAAGGAGTGCGTGGGGTCTCCTGACCCTGACCTAGAGCCAGGAGAAGCCAACTAAAGATCTACAGGCTGCACCCACTCCTTTCCCTTCCCATCCCCCCTCCAGGATGCCATTCCCTTGAGCTGTGGTGGGAGAACGGGCTGACACCAAAATCTAGTAGTTTGGGAGGCTGAACATTAAAGTGTCGAGAGGCCTGGTAGCTGGTGTCAGTGGCCCCATCTTAGGGCAGAGGCCATTTGGGTAGTAGGCATCCGAAGGAAAGGGGCAGGGATTTCTCCCTCTTCTTGGCCCTGATTCCCAGGGTCTTCTGCCTTCATCTCTGCATGAGCTCTCCTAGAGACCAATTCCTTTTTTATTTTATTTTTTAATTTATGTCCAGAAGCCTGGCTACTCTGCATTTGGGATTGGGGATGTTGGGTGGGGGCATGGTCTGTGTTCAGCGTTCTAGCATCATATGTGTGTGTGTGTGTAAAAGCTGTGCAGCCAAAATACCATCTGGCCAGACAGGCCCACCCATTGACTGTCTGCTCTCATTTTTTTCAATCAAGAGGGATGTGCTGGGGCTGGCAGGGTCACTCCATTGGAACGGGGAAAAAGGTCTCTGACTGCAACTTTCCTTTCTCCACCCTTACTTCAACCTGCCTCTTGATCAACCTCTCAAACTGAGCAGAGGAAAAATATCTGCCAGTATGTGTGGGTGGAGGTGGGTGTGGATGAGTGAAGAAATGGGAAGATGTATAAGTGGCTGAATGGACTGATGGATAAATAAGTGAAAGGTTTCATGGATCATTGATGGATAGGCTGGGAAATAAATGGACATATGGATGGACAGGTGGTTGGATGAATAAGTGGGTAGATGGATCAGTAAGTGGATAGAGAGTAGATAAGTGGAGCTATAAATGGATGGATGTATGGATGTGTGGACAAATAGATGGGTGGGTGAATTAGGTTGGGTGGTGGATGGATGAATTTATGGAAGTAAATTGGTGGATGAATAAGGGAATATACAGATGGGTGAGCTAATGAATGGGAAAAGTAAAGAGTGAGGGTATAAATGGTGGGTGGAGAGATGGACAGATAAGTGGAGGACATTGATACCTGTGGATAGGTTGGGGAATAGTTACATGGATGGGGTGAACATAGAAATGGGTGAGCGAATGGCTATGCGTTTCTATGTTAGCCAGTGGCCATTTGGTTTAATGACCAAATGGACAGATGAGGTGGGGTGGAAGGATGGGAGAGTGGTTGGTTCTGTAGGTGGGAGAATGTGTGTGTGTAAGACAGGGAGAGAGAGAGAGAAGGGGTGGAAGGATGGACAAGTCAGGAGTGTGATGAGTGAGTAAATGAAGGATTTCATGGGTGGGTAGATGAACTGAAAGACTAGACCAGGTCTATGTTACTGCACCCCTTTGTCTTACCTTTCATCCACCCATCTCGTGGGTGGACCACCACACACCTTAATGTACTTAAGATTAGACATCGTCTGTGCCATACCCTTTCACATCGCTTCATGTATTCTCCAAATGACATTCGAGTTGGGAGAATTCACCAACTGAAGAAACAATACAAGTCACTTGCTCAAGGACACAAGTTAGTGGCAAAGCTGGCGTTTGGACTGATCCGTGCCTTCCAGAGGCGATCCATAGTCCATGTGCCTGCCACCCAGCAGCAGAGCCCTCTAGGGGAGGAGGTGTGATTTGTCCCCTGGATATGGACAGATGAAGGAGCCTGTTCCCCAGCATGGGGACTGCAGGGGTAGGGTGTGGGCCCGGGTTATCCCCACCTGCACCCCACTTGCTCTACCTCACATGCAAAAACAGTGGATGTTGCGCTCCAATCCCACAGTGGGTCTTTGTTAAAAGTGGACTTTAACCTACATTGCCCCCCACGGGGGGTCGGGCAGCTTTAAAGACCTGGCCAACTATAGAAACAACCCCGCACAACCAATAACTGCCCTCACCCCAGCTTCTGCCCTCCACAGCCGGGGCGGGGGGCAGGGAAGGGACACAGCGCTGCATCATTCCCCATGGCACTCCGCTCTGGGGCCATTAACAGACGCCTCTCCATCGATCGGATCTGCTAAGTGCTGCTGATTCAGGCGGGTGGGGGTGGGGGCCTCTGGGGGCGGAGGGGGCAGGAGCTGGGCAGGAAGAGGGGGGAGTCCAGAAAGGAGGTGGGGAGAACTGGCAATGCTCCCTGCCACCCCCATTTTCCAGATGACGCGACTGAGGCCCAACCAGCTTTGTAGGAGGCGGAGTCTCCCCAGGGTCCCTCTTAGGCTGTCCTAGGGGAGGGGGCTCTGGGAGCTACGAGGCCCCTCCCAGCCTCCATCTCCCGGCAAGCACGGAGGGGCGGGGAGAGAGAGCAGGAGGAGGAGAACTCCAGCAGCACTGCAGAGGGGTCAGGCAGCTCCACTCCGGTGTACCCCCAGCCCCACCGCTGTTGCTGCTGCTGCAGTAGGGACACAGGTGAGGACGGCCCTATGGGGAAGGGGAGGGGGCCACCAATAGCGCTATCCGTGTCCTTCCTTGGCCCAGCCCCCATGCCGTAGCCCATCCTGGGACAGTCCCAAGGGGTCCCACTGGACCTTGTCCTTCCAGGGATCCAGCCCCCTCTCCCTGCCTATGCCACCTCCCCTCCTAGGCCTGGCTGTGACCGCTTCTTTTATTCCTGCTGCTGCCGCGGCTGCTGCTGCTGCTGCCCAACACACACTGCCAGCCCCTTGGGGTGTGGTTTCCCCAGACCTGCCCCCCTCAGTGGGACCCAGCCTTCTCCCATCCTACCTTCTCCTGGCCTCCCCCACCAGCCTGCTGCTCGATCCAGCAGCCCCCTTCCTGAAGACACACCCAACTCCCTTTCAAAACCCCACCCCCCTCCAACCCATTTTTAGGGAACCCCTTTCCTTTTAGTCTTTTAAGATTCCCTGAGTGCTCAGGGCCTGTGCCCAACTTTGGACCAGTTAAGTCCTATCCCCTTGGGATTCCTCAGGCCCCTTTTTCCTTCCCCCCAGAACTCTTCAGAGTGGACCCAGCTTCCTCAATCCCTCCAGATCCTCCCCCAGATATCTTCTAGCCTCTGCAAAAATAACCCAGCCCCATATCTACCCTTTTAACCATTCCACTCCCCTCTTTGCCATATTAGGGGCCCTTTCCTCTCCCACTTTGCCCAGAACTCCTTTAGAGCACAGACAACACCTCCAGGCTATTCTTGCAGCTCTAGGCGCTTCCAAGACACTTTTCAGCCCCTTTACAATCTCCTGGCTGTATAGTCACCCGAGATGCGCCAGCCCCTGTTTCAGATCCATGAGGGATCTATAAATCCCTTATCTTTTCCCCAGAAGTCTTGAGAATGTGGGCAACCCTCCTCCCTGTTCCCAGCCTGTCTAGAGCCTACCCCAGCCTCTTTCAAGCATCTGTACCCCTCTGGATACCCCAATCTTCTCTCCAGACCTACTAAGGGGTTCCAGCACCTTCTTCCTTCCCCGAGAACTCAAAAGTGTAGACAACTGCCCTCCCCCCGACCCCCACCAGGTTTTTCATCCCTCTAAACCCCTGGACATCTTCAGGCACATTTTGACTACTGTAGAATCATCTGTCTCTAAACCTGAGGATCTTTGTTGGCCCCTCTGGCTGCAGTCCCTTTTCCATCCCTTAGGATACCACCCAGGCCCTTCTTAGACCCTTTTAATGCCCCAGAAGCACCTGCCCATCTCTCTAGTTCCTCCTCGTGGTTCCTCTTGGCCTCTCTAGAGACCCCCAGTTTCCTTGTCCTGGTGGTCCAGGGCCTCTCCAAGTCCCCACCATCCTGGAGACAGCCACATTCTCCTAAACACCAATCCCCCAGTCTCCGTGGGCCTGGGGAGCCGCAGGATGGCGGCAGGCGTGGCCACATGGCTACCCTTCGCACGGGCAGCTGCAGTGGGCTGGCTGCCCCTGGCCCAACAGCCCCTGCCCCCAGCGCCAGGGGTGAAGGCATCTCGAGGGGATGAAGTTCTGGTGGTGAATGTGAGCGGCCGGCGCTTTGAGACCTGGAAGAACACGCTAGATCGCTACCCAGACACCCTGCTGGGCAGTTCCGAGAAGGAGTTCTTCTATGACGCTGACTCCGGCGAGTACTTCTTTGATCGCGACCCGGACATGTTCCGGCATGTGCTGAACTTCTACCGCACGGGCCGACTGCACTGCCCGAGGCAGGAATGCATCCAGGCCTTTGATGAAGAGCTGGCCTTCTATGGCCTGGTGCCCGAGCTCGTGGGCGACTGCTGCCTTGAAGAGTACCGGGACCGTAAGAAGGAGAATGCTGAGCGCCTGGCGGAGGACGAGGAGGCTGAACAGACCGGGGATGGCCCGACTCTGCCGGGGGGCAGCTCCCTGCGGCAGCGGCTCTGGCGGGCCTTTGAGAACCCACATACAAGCACTGCAGCCCTGGTTTTCTACTATGTGACCGGTTTTTTCATTGCCGTGTCAGTCATCGCCAACGTGGTAGAGACCATCCCATGCCGCAGCCCTTCACGGCGGCTGTCGAAGGAGCTGTCCTGTGGTGACCGCTTCCCGACGGCCTTTTTCTGCATGGACACAGCCTGTGTACTCATATTCACGGGAGAATACCTCTTACGGCTCTTTGCTGCTCCCAGCCGTTGCCGCTTCCTACGGAGCGTCATGAGCCTCATCGACGTGGTGGCGATCCTTCCCTACTACATTGGGCTTTTTGTGCCCAAGAACGATGATGTCTCGGGTGCCTTTGTCACCTTGCGTGTGTTCCGGGTCTTCCGCATCTTCAAGTTCTCCAGGCACTCGCAGGGCTTGAGGATTCTGGGCTATACGCTCAAGAGCTGTGCCTCTGAGCTGGGCTTTCTTCTCTTTTCCCTCACCATGGCCATCATCATCTTTGCCACTGTCATGTTCTATGCTGAGAAGGGCACCAGCAAGACTAACTTTACGAGCATCCCTGCTGCCTTCTGGTACACCATTGTCACCATGACCACACTTGGGTGAGTGCAGACCCTATGTTGGGGACTGCAAGATCATCGATTACACTTACCCTTTCTGTAAAATTAGGAAGGGGAGATGAACAATCTCTTTACCCACCCTTGCCCCCTCTTTTGTGATGGGGGTCTCAATATATAGTTTAGGCTGGTTTTGAACTCATTATGTAGCCCAGGCTGGCTTCGAACTTTCTGGGATCCTCCTGCTTCAGCCTCCCGAATGCTGGAATTACAGGTGTGTGCCACCGTGCCTGGCTTTTTTGTTTGTTTGTTTGTTTCTCTGTGGTACTGAGGATTGAACCCAGGGTCTCACACATGTTGAGCGCACACTGTATCATTGTCTTTTTTTTTTTTTCTTTCATGGTCTTTCTTTTTGAGTTTTGGTTACCTATAAAAATGGAGAGAATTGGATTTAATTTTCAAATTCTTCCCAACTATAAACTTACCTCTATTTTCCAGGTCAGGAAATTTGGGCCCAAGGATGTCTTGGCTGCTGTCTTTATGTTGACAATTTCTCAGGGCCTCAGTTTCCTCCTCTGTAAAGTGGGAAATGATCCCTTCATCATCTAGACAGGATTCAATGGCTTCATGGTTGTGAAAGTGCTCTGAAAGTTTCTAGCATGTGATACATAGGTATTGACTTCCTATCGCCCCTTTCCCTTTCTGAGGACCTATGTCTTCCAACCTTCTAGAATTCTCTGCATGTGGGGTACTACCTTTGTTACTTTGCGATTTCTTGATGTTTTCCAGAAGATACTTTTTCAGCATTATTATTTTTTTTACTGCCAATCCCTAAGAAGAAATAGAGTTGGGATGAAAATATCAAATGGAATCATCAAACTCACGATTTTTTTGGGGGGTGGTGGTGCTGGGGGTGGAACCTAGGCTCTACCACTGAGCTACATACCCAGGGCCTTCCTACAAACTGCAGCCCAGCGCTTCTTTATTTTCTGTTTTGAGAAAGGTTTCACTAAATTGCTCAGGCTTCAGTTGAACTTGTAATCCTCCTGCCTCAACCTCCCACGTGCTGAGATTACAGGTATGTGCCACCACATCTGGCTATGTTCTTAAAGCTGTTGTCTATTTGGGTATGGTAGTGCATGACTGTATTCCCAGCACTCAGGAGGCTAAGGCAGGAGGATTGCCATGAGTTTGAGGTCAGCCTGGGCTACATGGTGAGTCCAAGGTCAACCTGAACTACAAAGTGAGACACTGTTTCAACAAAACAAAACAAAATGCAAAAAACAAACAAACGAAAAAAGACACTGTGTAGGGCAGAGGCTGTTATCTTTCTCTAGGTCTCCATCACTGGAATTAAGCAGAGTATGCTGTTGGTACTCAGTATCTGTTAAGTGAATGACTGAACAAATTGGCCTTGCTCACTGCCTTAACAGAGGTAGAGAAAAATTGATTTGAGGTTTCTAAGGAATAGAAATTAATTTTGTTTGGAGGATCAGGATTAGATTGACAAACAAATATTGAGGCCCAACAGTAAATTGGCACTGGATATTCTGATACCTTTTACCTTATTCAGTCCTCACAACAACCCTATGAGTTGTGGATGGCTGCCCATGTCTCATAGTTGAAACTCAATCTGAGATGACGCATCAGAAACCCAGAAATGGACAAGTTGGAGAGACTTTGGAGCAGAGTCTTGAATGCTTAAAATCAGTCAAAACAGAAATAAGGAAGAGACATCCTAGGGCATAGCCTGAGCAAAGGGCTAGAAGCTGAAGACTGCAGAGGCTGCGTTTCTGTGGAGGAGATCTGATTGGTCCTATGGTTAGAACAAAAGTGTGCTGTGTGATCCTGGCTAAGTCAACCATGGAACCTGTGTTTTCCCCCTCTGAGGACAAAGTCATTAAGGTTGGCTTTGTGCCATCTCTATGGAAAGAAGGCTGTCATGGAGGAAGGCAGAGAGTTTCAAAGATCCTCTTTATTTTTCATATGAGGACAGTTTCAAGGCTTCACTTGGGGGAAATCAGGGGTTCTTCCTGGAAAACAGAGGCAGGGAAAACCAGCAGAAAACTGCCCCTGGGAGGCAGAGCCCCTCAGCTGGCCTTCTCTCCAGGAAGCTATATTTATTGCCTAGGACTTCCTCCTTCTCCCCTCTGGTGGGTATTAATAGATTCCCAGCTGACTCAGATGCCCAAAGCTTAGCTCAGATGAGGGAAGCAGATGGGAGAGGTTCCTGAAGGCCAACCCCATTTCTCACCTGACTCCCACTGCTGGCCAGAGAGGTTGCTCTCCACATTGTGCAGAGCTGGAAACTGAGGCTGAGAGGCTACATGCCTGCCCAGAATCACAGAGTGAGTTGGGGTTGGATGGGATGGAGCGGGGACTGAGAGGCGGGTGGGCACTTTTCCTGACTGTGGCCTACCTCCCCCATGCCCAAGCTATGGAGACATGGTGCCCAGCACCATTGCTGGCAAGATTTTCGGGTCCATCTGCTCACTCAGTGGCGTCTTGGTCATTGCTCTGCCTGTGCCAGTCATTGTGTCCAACTTTAGCCGCATCTACCACCAGAACCAACGTGCTGACAAGCGCCGAGCACAGCAGGTAAATGCATCTTCCCTCTGAGGACCTCTCATTCTTCAGACTCTGAGCTGGGTTTCCCTTTGGCTCTCTCTCCCCTGACTCTCTGTCTCCTCCTCTTTCTGTAGAAGGTGCGCTTGGCAAGGATCCGGTTGGCAAAGAGTGGTACCACCAATGCCTTCCTGCAGTACAAGCAGAATGGGGGGCTAGAGGTGGGTAGTGGCTTGGATTGGGATTTGGGGTGATAAGGATAGGGAGAGGAAGTTGTTGATCTTT
>RJWM01019142.1:0-39635 GCA_004363535.1 Dasyprocta punctata | reverse complement strand
TGGATTCCGCTCCAGACAGGTCTCTGCCTTTATTTCATTCTTTTACTCTTTCCATGGGCTACAGTTCTCGTTTTAGATTCTTCTTGGGTCCAGAGGACCCATCTCCCTCTTTTTTCCTTCTCTCTGTTATTATATTAGTTTATATTCCAGCATTTTGATGGTATATTCAGGGAGCCTCCCTGTCACGGTGTCATCTGGGGGGCCATCTTGGAGGAAGTCGAAGTACACATTCTTAGGATGAATGTTACTTGACCAAGGTGTATAATCTTTTTGATGATTTCTTTCATTGTGTTTGTCAGAGCTTTATTGAAGATTTTGCATCTATTTTCACTAATAAGATTGGACTGTAGTTCTTTTTCTTTTTTGGATTTTTTTCCTCTGGTTTTGGTATCAGGGAAATACTTGTTTTCAACAATAAATTTGAGAGTATTTTTTTCTCTTTCAATATCATTAAAGAATTTGAAGAGTAGTGGCCTTAGATCATCTCTAAATTGCTTGTAGTATTCAGCAATCAGTCTTTCAGAACATGGGCTTCTTTGTTGGCAGTGTTTTAATTACTTTTTCAACTTAACTGACTGATATTCCGTTATTTAGATGTGCTTCATCTTCTTGAATTAGCTTTGCTAATTCATTTTTATCCAGAAATATGTTCATTTCTCTTACATTTTTCATCTTATTAGACTATAGGTTCACAAAGTAGGTATTGATGATCTGGATTTCTGCAGCATTTCTTGTAATCATGCCCTTAATTACATGGTTCTAGGTGTTCTATTTTATCTTTATGATAAGATTGGAAGGGGTTTATCTATTTTATTTAATTTTTTGAAGAACAATCCCTTTGATTCATTACTTCTGGTATTGTTTTCTTTTTTCTTTTTTTTCATTTTTTTAATTTAAGAGAAAATGGACACAGAAAAGAGAAACAAAAAGCAAAAGAGACAAGCAACAACAAATCCGATACAATAACATTATACATTTATAAAATGAGATGATTGGAATTTGACAATAGTTGTAATATTGCTTGTTACCTTCAAAGGGATTATTCTTCAATTCATTTTTCATATGAATATTAACTGTTCTATTTCAATAGCTAATGCATTTAGTAATATAGGCATTTTAACTACGTTATGTATACCTATTTATAAATTTATGTTTTTTTCTTTTGCCTTCCTTCTTTCCTCCTTTCCTCTTAGAATACTCCTTGTTGTATTTAAAATAACTGCCCATATCATCAGGCCTCATATAATCAAATAAAATAGTTCAGAATAACACCAATAAAAAATTTTAAAAAATGGTCACAGAACAGAGAAACAAAAAGCAAAAGGGACCTACAAACAATAACAAATCCGATACTGTGACATTGTAGGTTTACAAAATGAAACAATTGGAATTTAACAGCAGTTGTACAATTGTATATTGTTACCTTCAAAGGGGTTGCTCAGATTGACAGATATAGACATGTAAAATTGATCTAATCATATGAGTACCAACTATTCTCTGTCCATAGTTAATGCATTTAGAAGTATAGTCATTTTAAACATCTTATGTATACCCTCATATAAATCTATGTCTTTTTCCTTTTCCCTTCCTTCCTTCCTCATTTCCCCTTGTAATACCTCTTGTTATCTTCAAAATAACTGCTCATACCATCGAGCCTAATATAATCAAACAAAATAGTACAGAACAAAACCAATAAAAAATAAAACAGTGGAAGCAATACATAGTAATACAATGTTGATTTCTATAATACCTCATATTATCTTCTAAGCAGTTGCCTATGTCATCTGTTATAATACAATCAAGCAAACCAAAATAGGTTACAACCACTCAGAACAGAACAATGAGAACAATACAGGGCTTCAAAACGAGGTGATCAAATATCAACAAAGGCTTCCCTAGTATATCTTGTTATCATTGAAATAGTTGTCTATGTCATCTTATATAATGAAATTAGGCAGGTCAAAATAGAATAAGATCAAACTAAACAGCTCATTGAAAACAATACTGGACTCAAATCCTGATGATGAATTATCCAATTGTCTGCCCCCCCCGGTCGGTGACATCATTCTGCCACTGTTTCTGGAGCTGTGGACTTTTTTTATCTCTCTCTAAATTGTCCCTCAGTATTCTTTGTAGGGTTGGCTTGGTTGTCATAAATTCCTTTAGGTGGTCTTTGTCACAGAAGTATCTTGTTTCTCCATTGACTTTGAAAGATAGTTTTGCATGGTACATCAATCTGGATTAAAAGTTGTTTTTTTTCAGGGCTTGAAATACTTCACTCCAACCTCTTCTTGACCTGATGATTTGTTTTGAGAAGTCTGTCGTGATTCTGATGGGTTTTACTTTGTAGGTGATCATCTTTTTTTTCCTCTCTGATACCTTTTAATATTCTGTTTTTGTGTTGAATTTCTGGGATCTTGAGTATTATATGTCTGGGTGTAGGTATATTTTGGTTATGTTTAGCTGGAGGTCTATATGCTTCACTTATCTGAAAGTCACTTCCTGTTCCCAAGCCTGGAAAGTTTTCTGAAATTATTTCTGTAAATAGCCTTTTAATTTGATTTGTATTGACCCCTGCTTGTTCACTCACACCTTTTATTCTTAAGTTATGTTTCTTTGGGTTGTCTTGCAGCCATTGTATTGTTACTTCCAGGTTTCTTGTTATTTTTAAGAGATCTTTCCTTTCACCATCACAAGCTGCAAACCTGTCTTCAAGGTTTGAAAGTCTATCTTTCATTTCCTTCAGGTGGTTTTGCCAGCTTTCATTGGAGTTTTTGAGTTCCTGGTAATCTCTTTGAATCTGTTTCTTGTATTCTAGATTTTTTTTATTGTTCATTCCAGGTTTCCCTCATTTTCCTATACTCCATTTTTTCATCTATGTCTCCTTTAGAGATGCCTAGAAATTCTTTTATTATGTTTTTCATTTCTCCTTTTAGTCAAGTTAGTATTTCTGTTCTAATTTCTTTTATAGCCTCATGAAGTTGTTTCTTTACTTCAGTTGTCATCACCTCAGAGACTTTAGTTGTGGGACTCCCAACCTCTTCTGCATTTGCTTTTCCTGGGTTTGTTCTACTTGGATTGGAGGCCAGAGACTGCCTTTTGCTTCTCTGTCTTGACAAAGGGTTGTTCTCGCCAATTTTGTACCAGGGATTTTAGTATTCCTCGCATTGTCTGTAATTTCTTAAGTTTAGACTGGTTCTTCTAGCCAGTGCTGATTGTGGATATCTGATGGTTACCACTGGGTGCACTGTTACAGCACTGTCTGTTGCCTTTCCCCAGCCCACCTTGGCTCCCCGATGTCTGGCACAGTGCGTGGGGGCGGGGCTGCTGCCTGGGAACCTGGGCCAGTTATCCGTGACTCTTTCAATATCACCCCTAGGGTGCATATGGAACCATCATCTCCAGACTGAGCCAGTCACCCACCAGGACTCTCTGGGGCTTGGTCGGAGCAGCCTCCGTAGGACTGTGCCCACCTAAGGGTGGCTCTGAGCCCTAATTGTCCACCAGTCCCTTGCTCTCCCTCGTGGGGATTAAGAGTCTGCTCACCATCAGCCAGTCCAGTCCTCTAGGTCTGCTCCCCTTGTCCACTGCCACTCTCCACAAACACTGCCTCTCTGGGCAGAGGTCTCCAGGTTTGTTGCCGCCACCATGGCCACAGCACTCCAGCCATCTGTCCCCAGGTTCCAGCAACTCCTTTCACATAGTGGGTCCAGCTCTGGGCAGAAGCACTGCCAGCCACTGCCCTCGTTGTCTAAGTGCCTCTTTCCATTCTTTATGTGGGCTTCAACTCTCGCTTTAGATTCTTCCTGGGACCAGAGGAACCGTCTCCCTCCTTCTTGTCTTCCCCATGTTGCTATATTCCAGAATCTGGACAATATCTTTCAGAGAAGCCACCTACACTGCTGTTTACTGTTCTGCCATCTTGTCAAGAATAGTTTTTGGAGGTTTCAGTCCATACTCAGTTGGCTGCAAGGCAGGGTGGCACGTCAGGGCCACCATTCATCTACTTTTCTTGAACAAATTCTATATTATACTAAGGTCTGTGACAAGGACTGGGGGATGGACAGATAAGGAAGCCGAGGTTTGGGGCCCAGAGCCCCAGAAGGAAAGACCACTTTCTGCCTGAGCCCAGAGACTGCAAGGATGTGAAGCTTCAAGAGGCCGCGACTGCTGCTCTGCTCACTCACTGCATAGCTGGTATTGTTTTCTTAAGTCTTAATTGCATTAATTTCTGATTTGTTCTTTACAATTTAATACTTCATATATGCTTTGAGTTTAAATAGTTTTTCTTTTTCTAGAACCTTAAGGTTCACCATTAAGTTATTTATTTGAGCTTGTTCTTTTTTTATATTGGGAGAATTAACTGTTATAAATTTCTCTTGTAGGACTACTGTTACTGTATCCCATAAATTCTAGTATGTTGTGTTGGCATTATGATTCAACTGTAGAAACTATAACTTTTTTCTTTAATTTCATCTGTAATCCATTTGTTGTTCAGAAGAATGTTATTTAATTTCCATGTGTTTATGTAGTTTTTGTGGTTTCTTTTGCCATTGATTCCCAATTTCATTGCACTATGATCTGACAATATGCATGGGATGATTCCAATTCCTTTGAATTTACTTAAGCACGTTCTATGGATGAGTATGTGGTTTATTTTGGAGAAAGACCTTTGTGCAGCTGAGAAGAATATGTACTGTGTTGTTGGGGATTGGAACACTCTGTAGACATGTACTAAATCTATTTGTTCAAGGGTTGGTTTAACTATGATGTTTCTTCAGTAATTTTTTTTGTCTAGTTGATCTACTTGTGCCAGTGGAGTGTTGATGTCTCCTATTAAAATTTTATTAGTGTTTATTTGATTTTTCCTGTTCATTAGTGTTTCTTTTTATATAGTTGATTGCACCAGTATTTGGAACACATATAATTATGATTGCTGTTTTTCCTCCTGGATTGTTCACATGATCAGTATCTATTGACCTTCTTTGTCTCTTCTGATCACTCTTGGCTTGAAATCCAATTTGTCTGCAAATAAAATAGCTGCCCCTATTCTTTTCTGGGTTTCTGTTGTATATATTACTATTTTTCATCCTTTGATTTGCTGTAAATGAATTTATTTTTGAGTTAAGTATGTTTCTTTTATATTGTATATCATTAGATCTTGCTTCTTGATCCATTCTGTCAATATGTTTATTGGATTGGAGAATTGAGACTATTTACATTGATCATTGTAACTGAAATGTATTGCCTTATTCTTGTCATATTACTTTCCTGTTGGTTCCCTTTCTTTTCTGTTTAACTGCTTGCCTTGCATGGTGAATTCATTCTATTGGGATTTTTAGAATTTTTAACTTCATTATCTTTTACTAGAACATCCTTCAAAACTTTTTGGAGTGCTTTTTGGTGGCCATGGATTTCTTCAGGTGTTATTAAATACAAGTATATCATTTTTCTTCATCAATTTTGAAAGATAATTTTGCAGGGTACATTAATCTGGGTATAGGTTATTTTTTTTTAGAGTTTGACATACTTTACTCCAAGCTCTCCTTGATTAAGGGTTTCTGTTGAGAAGTCTAGTGGAATTCAGATGGACTCACTTTATAGGTGATTGTTTTCCTTTCCCTAACAGCTTTCAGTGTTCTGCTCTTGAGTAGGATATCTGGAATTTTGACTGTTAGTTTTTTTTGTTTTGCTTTGTTTTTTGTTTTTTTGTTTGGTTACAACTCTTTAAAATTTTCTATGCCTCAATTTTTTCTCACCCCAAATTCTTTTACCATGCTTCAAAAGTTTTCTAATATTACTTCTGTGAACAGTGTTTTTATGACTTTTGTCCTGTCTTCTGATTCTTTATTGATTACAATTAATCTTATATTAGTTTGTTTGTATCATCTAGCAGCTGGTGAATTGATTTTTCATGATTCTTCACTATTTTTAAGAGATCTTTCATTTGATGATCACCAACAACAAACCTGTTCTCTAGATCTGTTATTCTATCTTCATAGGATTGACTGTGATGTGTATACTTTCAGTACAATTTTTATTTTTTATTTTTTTATTTAAGAGAAAATGGACACAGAAGAGAGAAACAAAAAGCATAAAGGACAAACAAACAACAGCATTGTAGGTTTACACAGAGATGGTTGAAATTTGACAGTAGTTGCAATATTGCATATCATTACCTTCAAAGTGGTTGTTCAAATTAACAGATATAGACATGCATAATGGATCTAATCATGAGTATTAACTGTTCTTTGTCAATAGCTAATGTATTTAGTAATACAGTCATTTTAACTGTCCTATGTATAGTTATTTATAAATTTATGTCTTTTTCCTTTTCCCCTCCTTCCTTCCTCCTTTCCCCTTAGAGTACCTCTTGTTGTCATTAAAATTACTGCCCATATGATCAGGTCTGACATAATCAAACAAAATAGTTCAGAATAAAACCAAATAAAAGAATGGTCACAGAAAAGAGAAAAAAAAGCTAAAGGGATCAACAAACAACAACAACATATCCAATACTGTAATATTATAGGTTTATGAACTGAGATGATTGGAATTTTACAGTGGTTGTAACATTGTATATCGTTACCTTCAAGGGGGTTGTTCAGATTGACAGATATAGACATGTAAAATTGATCTAACCATATCAGTATCAACTGTTCTCTTTCACCAGTTAATGCATTTAGTAGTATAGTCTTTTTAACCATCTTATGTATACCCTCATATAAATCTATGTCTTTTTCCTTTTCCCTTCCTTCCTTCCTCCTATCCTCTTGTAATACCTCTTATTGTCTTCAAAATAATTGTCCTTACCATTGGGTCTAATATAATTAAACAAAATAGCACTGAATAAAACCAATAACAAATAAAACATTGGAAACAATACATAGTAGCGCAACATTGATTTCTATAATGCCTCATATTATCTTCTAGGCAGTTGCCTATATCATCTGTTGTAATATAATCAAACAAACCAAAATAGGTTAAAATCCCTCAAAACAGAACAATGAAAGCAATACCAGGTTTCAAAACAAGGTGATCGAACATCAATAAAGGGTACCCTAATATATTTTGTTATCTTTAAAATAGCTGTCTTTGTCATCATATATAATAAAGTTAAGCAGGTCGAGGTAGAATAAGATTAAACTAAACAGCTCATTGAAAACAATACTGGACTCAAATCCCGATGATGGATTATTCGATTGTCTGCCCCACTCGGTGATATCCCTCTGTCACTGTTTCTGGAGCTGTGGACTTCTTTTTTTTATCTCTCTCTAGAATGTCCTTCACTATTCTTTGTAGTGTTGGCTTGGTTGTCATAAATTCCTTCAGTTGTTCTTTGTCATGGAAGTATCTTGTTTCTCTGTTGATTTTGAAAGATAATTTTGCAGGGTACATCAATCTGGGTTGGAAGTTATTTTCCTTCAGGGCTTTAAATACTTCAAACTCTTCTTGACCTGATAGTTTTGTTGAGAAGTCTGTCGTGATTCTGATGGGTTTTCCTTTGTAGGTGATCTGTCTCTTTTCTCTAATAGCTTTTAATATTCTGTTTTTCTGTTGAATTTCTGGGATCCTGACTATTATATATCTGGGTATAGGTATATTTTGGTCATGTTTAGCTGGAGTTCTATATATTTCACTTATCTGAAAGTCTCTTCCTGTTTCCATGTTTGGAAAGTTTTCTGCTATTATTTCTGTAAATAGGCTTTTAATTTGACTTGTATTGATCCCTGCTTTTTCACTCACACCTTTTATTCTTAACTTATATTTCCTTGGCTTGTCTTGCAGCTGTTGTATTGTTACTTCCAGGTTTCTTATTATTTTTAAGAGAGCTTTCCTTTCTCAATCCCAGGCTTCAAATCTGTCTTCTAGGTTTGAAAGTCTATCTTTAGTTTCCTTCAGATGGTTCTGCCAACTTTCATGGGAGTTTATGATTTCCTGGTAGTCTCTCTGAATCTGTTTCATGCATTCCAAATCTTTTTTGTATTGTTCATTCCAGGTTTCCCTCATTTTCCTATGCTCCATTTTTCATTTATGTCTCCTTTAGAAATGCCTAGTGATTCTTTTATTATGTTTTTCATTTCTTCTCTCAGTTGGGTTAATATTTCTGCTCTAATTTCTTTTATAGCTTCATGGAGTTGTTTCCCTACTTGAGTTGTCCTCACCTCAGAGACTGTATTTGTGGGACTCCTGACCTCTTCTGTGTTTGCTTATCCTGGATTTGCTCTGCTTGAATTGGAGGCCAGGGACTGCCCACTACCATTTTGTCTTGGTGTTTTCCTGGGTTGCTCCAGGGGTCTTGTGATTTCTCTGGAGTGAGCCAGTGCTGGTTGTGGATGACTGATTACCACTGGGTGCACTGTCTGCTGCCTTTCACCAGCCCGTCTTGACTCTTCCACTGTCTGCGTGGGAGTGAGGTTGCTGCCTGGGAACCTGGGCCGGTTGTCTGTGAAACTTCCCCTATCATCCCTAGGGCACATGTGGAGCCTTGGTCTCCAGACCTAGCTGGTCACTCACCAGGACCCTCCGGGGCTTGGTTGGAGCAATTTCTGTGGGACCGTGCCCAATTAGGTGCAGTTCCGGTCCCAAGATGGTTGCCAGTCCTTCGCTTTCCCTCGCGGTGGTGGGGGTGGGGGTTGGGATTTGTTGTACTCACTCACCAGCCTGTTCCAGTCCACTTCACTCCACAATCGATCACTGCCTCTACCATCACTGCCGCAGCCACAGCACTTTAATCACGTGTCCACAACACTTTAATCACGCATCCCCAGCACTACAGTCACGCTTCCCCAAGTCGCAGCAGCTCCCTGCCACTGAGTGGGTTTGGCTCTGGTCGGAGGTGCCGCCAGCCTCTGCTTTTGTTTGGTTACTTCTTTTTACTCTTTCTGTGGGCTTCAATTCTTGTTTCAGATTCTTCCTGGGTCCAGAGGACCCACCTCCCTCTTTTTTGTCTTCTCCCTGTTATTAAATTCCAGCATTTGGATGGTATCTTTCAGGGAGGCCACCTGTCCCGCTGTTCACTGTTTCACCATGTTGTCGAATCTCCAGTACAATTTTTAATCTGGGTATATATTTCAGTCAATTTTATGGCATCCAGTTCTTTATCATGTTTGTCATTTATGGTTTCCATGTTTTTCCTAAATTTCTCCATTTTTCCAAGTACATATTTACTCTAGATTCACTAATCATTTTGTTCATTATACTAATCTTCTCTTTAATTATGTCTGTTTTTGTTTTCTCAAGAGACTTATTCATCTGTTTTGTTACTTTGGCTGTTGCCATTTCAAAAAATTCAACTGGGTGGCTTTTGATTTTTTTCCAACTCAATTTGCCCTTGATTTACCTTAGATGAGTTGAAAATTATAGGTTATATCTTGCTTCCATGCTTTTTTTTCTTTCATTTATTTATTTATTTGTTTTATTTATTATTTATTGCATCGAGGCTTGTAAATTGCTTATGGTAGGTCACTTTATTACTACCATTAAAACTATTTTAGGAAATGGGTACTTTTCAGAGATGTCTTCTATGCATAGCTGGACTTTGGCATTTGAGTCTGCCCCAAGATCCTGCCTCTTCATTTTGTTAGGGATTAAATGTTGCTGTCTGTTTGGCTTACCACCTAGTTCTTGGTATTAGACTATAGTATTATTTATGACACCAAGACAATCTATGTATTGGAATGCAAGGAAGATCAACTGATCACAACAACCATGTCCCCTTGGTGAAAGTAGTATAATTAATAATAACAATAGCATCAAGCATGTATTAGAAAATTACAAGCTGATAACTATTAATTTGTCACCTTTAACATAGGTACAAGATTTATAGTTACATAACAATGCATAAAATAAATCCAAAAAGTTTATACAGTAAATATCCACTCAATAGAGTGATTTTACCTTAAGGGTAGAAAATTTAAAACAGATAAGAGGAAAAAATAGAGAAATAAAAGAAGAGGAAAAAGATGAGAAACAAGGCTGAAGGACAAAGGAAGATTACCCAAACCTCAGAAATCTGGTGTTGATCAGAAGGAAAGAAAGAAGAAAAAATGAAAAATAAGAACAGAACAAAAAACTAAAAACAATGAAAAAGTAAAAACAAACAATAATAAAACAAATAAACAGCAACAACAACAAAAGCTCTGAGAAAATAAAGAATAGAAAAAACAGAAATTTCTCTATGATTTCAAGTCTGTGGTTATCTTCTGGCAGTCTACAATTTAATGGTGATGTCCAGTTCAGGGCATGATTCTGGTCTTGCTGGTAGATGAGGGAGGCTGTCAGAGTCAAGATCTATGCAAGATAATGCCAGCAAGCCTGCAGGAGGATTAGTGTGGGGTGCTGTACAATACTAGCAAGGCTGCAGCAAGATTAGGGCTGAGTGCAAGTTCTGGTATTTCTGAGCTGCCCTCACGGGCATGCAGCTCTTTATACAATCATGTGAGGGGTAAGCCTGGAGAAATGACATTTCCAGACCTGTTATCAAAAAGTTTCTTTGAGTAGCCTATTTTCTTTTTGAGGGTTCTGTTCCAACCCTGCCAAACTCGTGCTCTTTGCCAGTATTTCCTATCTTCCACTGTGGGAGAAAGTTCAGGTGTGAGTGTGTGTGTGTGTGGACTCTGTCTTGTGCCCTGTTCCCCTTAATGTGTAGGCCAGTTTAGAGTCTGGCCTGTACGTATGATGAGCTTTGCTGCTGTTGGAAGAGGCAAAGTGAGGAAAGCAGCTATTTGCCTTATCCCCTGTGGTAGGGGGAAGTTTGGGCTTCATTTTTTTTTAAAGATAAGGTACAGGAAGGAACTCTGAGGAGGGAAGCTTGGCACTTCCTTGACTGTACTCCCTCCAGGAGTGACCACAGGCTGGGCCCTCGAGGACCCCAAGGAAAGAAAGTGAACCACAGACATTCTCTTACAGACACGGAAGTAGTTCTGGTATTTTTTATTATACAGAAGATCAGGCTTATCCTGACTTCTGGTTTGGGGGTTGGAGCCTGAGTCATTTAGCTTATAACACTTTAATTGTTTTTTGCTGACCTGACCATGGCTCTCTAACCCTGAGTATCCCCTGTGGTTGTTCCTCACCTAGTTGCTGAATTTTAACCCTGGAAGCCCTGAGGTGAAGCCAATTCATGGATGCTCTAAATCCTGGGTTCAGTTGGCCCTTCTCTAAAATAGCATCTAGTCAAGCACTGTCTCCAGGGGACACAGCAATCACTTGGACTGGAGTCATTCACAATCTTTTATAACATATAGCATTCACTACTCCTTTTCTCTGGTGTATTTCTTCCTAATAGTCCCTGGAGTCAACCACTTTCACTGTCTCTGTAGATTACATCTCACCTTATCCTGTCACAGTCACTAGCTGGTGAGAAGGCTGAGTACCCCCCTCCTTTTTCTGGATTCAGGTATGTCTCTTTACTTTGTCTGTGGACTCCAATTTTCCCTTCAGAACTTTCATGGGTCCTGGAGATTTATATCCCTGTTTCTTTTATTTCCCAAATTGTAATTTTTCAGTGTCTAGATCCTGAATCTTGGAGAGGCTGATTTCCTCCTACTTACCACTTTAGCATCCTCCTGGAAGTCCTCAATATGAGACATCTTACGAAGCGCCAAATGAACTCTGTAAAATTTGGTGAATGCAAGCCTGGCAGTGATCACAGCTGTCATGATTGTGAGGCTACTAGTTGTCAAATCTATCATAGAACTGAAACGGGGAGATGGGAGTAAGTCAAATTATAATGCCTCAAATCTTGCCATTCATATGGAGATTCAGTAATTATTCTCAAATACAGTAAATAGTCTTAGAATTTTTGCAAACAACTTCCAGTATTTTGAAAAAAATGATTTTGACTAATTTTCACTGCTTTTATTGCTTCTATTACACATATATGTAGTAGGGTACTATCTCTGGCTTTCCTCAAAGTAGTCAATTTTGCCTAGTGACTTATATTTCTTTTTTACTTGACTGAATCAAGCTTGGTATGCACTAGAAACTTTAGGTGGGCTCTCGTGACCTACACAAACATTCCCTATCTTATTGTCCTTCATCAACAACTATGCAGTCTTTTGCAATATGATGTGTTGTCCTTCTCCTCCCTCCAACATTTATTGTCTTAAGACTGGAAACACAGTTTCTCTTGAATTTAAACATATAGAACATAATGATATGGTGAATTGAATGTAGAAGAGCAACCTGTTTTAGTGGGAATTTTTAAAATTCAACAGGAAAAATAAAAAATAATTTGAAACTGGGAATGAATTCAATACATTTTCTAAAAACAGTTCCTCAAGAAAAATTCCCATTTCACTTACTTATCTTGCTACTTAATTAATTGTTGCTCTAAATCCTTTTATAATCTATGCATAAAGGTTCTCAACTGACCCTAAGGCATTTGCTTTATTAGCATATGAGTCATTTGGAAGCATAATAAATATATGTGAGGTCCTTTCTCTCTCCTCTCTGGACAAATGCTGCTACTATAAAGCAGTGTTTTTCCATAGGCAAACACAGCAAAGTCATCTCTAATTCAATTTGTTAAACAAGAATGGTGAAGCAGAAAGAGAGTAAAAATCTTAAATATGTAGCAGGGCAGATTAATTCTACTGCCTTTTGCATGAGGGAAAAAAAGACCGAAAAGCAAATGCATGAAATAATATTCCCATAACGATAGAAAATATTTCAGAGCCTAAACTTGGTATGGCAGTCAGTCTCCAACCTAATCTCCATTCTAGTCAAATAGTAAAATTTAATTTTTTTTCTGCCACACATCAGCAAAAAATAGCATCATCCCAGTATTGTGACCCCTGCTTTATCGTGCTGGTGCTATGTGTTGCTATTGAAATTGGCCTGGGAAATTTAGAAGAGGTACTTGACACATGGAAGTTGAGAAAATGTGGGGAGGCAAGGGGGTGAGATGACAGGGCTAGAAGCAGAGGGTGGAAAACAATAGCTCAAAAGGGAAAAGTGGGAGTGATAACTGGTGTCTAAAGGTTACAAGGAAAGGCAGAAACACCAGCTACATATTAAATTAGAACAAGTTTCTGTCTGTGTTTTGGCACAACCTAAAAGTGCTTTGGGCTCTGAAAGGTAGTATTAATTGATGTATAAACAAAACAAACTACATTACCTTGCTTGTTTCTAACGTTTGTTTTTTCAGTAGACATAGTTTTATAAAATATCTGGCATTGAGAAGACAGTTTAATATAATATTTAGTTAAAAGCAAGACCAATGGAACCCTCAGTTGAATAGAAAAAATTGGACAATTCAATAAATCTATAAATAATATAGTAACTAATAACATAATTTTCTTAGGGGACCATCAAGTCTAGGTTTCAAATCAGGATGAGATATTAATAACCAACTCACATCAATTTATTTAGTGATTCCTGTGTCTGATGTCATGGTTCTAGGATTCTGCAATGAGTTTTCTATGTCCAATACATTTCTCCAACCCTTGAATACCCAAAAAGTTTCCAACACATTCTGCAATATCAAAATGAATACCTCACACTATAAGTTTTGTTCCTCTGTGTGGTATGTGTAAAACTTCTAGAACTTTTGATAGCTTTTCCACTTCAAAAATATGAAATAGTAGGTATATCTCTTAAACTCCTTGTGCTTGCTTCTTATTTGTAAAGTAAGTATGACCTTAGCTCAATTGTCCTTCAGGATCCATGAGGGATTGATTCAGGGACCTGCTAGGGATATCAAAATCTGTGAATGCTCATGTTCTTTATACAAAATGTCATACTATTTTCTTTTTCCTACACATATTGTCCCATATACTTTAACCCATCTCTGGGTTACTTATAATGCCTAATACAATGCTTGCATATCACTTCTTTGGCATGGATTAAATGTAGTACTAGGCACGTGGTAAAATCAAGTTTTGTGCATTTTGAGGAAATATCTCCAATTGTTTGAATGCATGAATCACTGGCCACTTATGTGGAAGGTTGACTGGGTTTGCTTCATAATGTATCTGTGCAGATTTAATAAATAATTACAATAAGACTTTCTTATTTTTTTATTTCTTTATTTGCATTATTTTAGTGATAGAGAATCAAACTTGGGGCCTTGAACTTAATAAGCATATATTTGAGCACTGAGCTACACTCCAGGACTATATAATGTCTTTCAACATTGCTAAACACATATCAAGTACTCCATAAGTGTGTGCTTTCTTTGTATACACTTTGTCTTTGTCATGAATGTCTTTCATGGAGTTTATTGTGAGTAGTTGTCAGAGTGGACTGTACTGTGAGCTTGAGAACAGAGAGTATGTATAAGCCATAGTTGCCTTTATAGCATTTTTAAAAATACCACACATGAATCACGTATTCAAAATATTTGCTTGTTCTCCCTTTGATGGCTCCCTTTCTATTTTAGGTCCATAAAACAGAGCATTCTTCTGGTATATGTCTGTTGTCTATATCAATTCCATGGAAATTGACTGTGGATTCTCTCCTGATAACCCCCCAAATTACTTAGCAGCCACACACTCTCACCAGCACTCCAGTTGTTGCCTTGCTATTACTGCCAGGATCTCTTTTCTCTGAAATGCTGTCACCATGTCAAATTAGCTCTGTTCCCAAACTCAACAATGAATCTCCCTGCTCAAACTACCTATTTTCTTGCCAATATTGAGATTGAGTTTCCTAGGCAAAACTGCTTTCATCATGTCACATTATATTTTGTTGGTTTTTATATCTTTGGAGTTCAAAATATTTCAGATCAGAGTTCTACATTTCTGGGTATAGACACAAATGTGTGCAGCAAATTGTAAATAATTATTAGATATAATCCAACTAATAAA
The DNA here is from genome assembly GCA_004363535.1 of Dasyprocta punctata. NCBI lineage: Eukaryota > Metazoa > Chordata > Mammalia > Rodentia > Dasyproctidae > Dasyprocta > Dasyprocta punctata. The sequence goes on along the minus strand of RJWM01019142.1, from coordinate 24,822 downwards.
GAAAGCAGTATTTGCTGAAATTATAAGCGTCCTCCATGCCTGATTTCTTTTGCTGTAGTCCTTCTCTATTCATTCACTTTCTTCTTGCTCCAATCTCTTTGTTCTTTTATTCTTCACTCCTTGAATCCATTTTTTCTTTTCATATTTTCTCACAGTTTTTGGATCATTTTTTCAATCTATTTTTTTTACCTTCTCCATTTTCTTGCTTAGACAAAGCTTGTTTTATAAGATCGTACTCCTTCCTCTAGCATAACCCTCCTAGTTCTCTGGCTCCCTGTCCCACACTCCAAAATATAAACAATCAGATAAATCGATAAAGAAAATGTGGTATCTTGATCACTACATATATCTAAAGCAAAATCACCATTATTTGTAGTGAAGTAAAGAAATAAAACCATCAAATGTTTTTCAAAAAGAAAATGTATTACCTGTACATAATGGAATACTACTCAGCTATAAAGGATAAATTTGAGACATTTTAGGAAAATGGATGCAGCTGGAAATATAATGTTGTGTGAAATAAATCAGACATGCAGTATTAAATACCGAGTTGTATCTCTCATTTTAGTGAGGCAAAGTACAAAGAGAATAACAAATTATGGATAGAAAGAAACACAGAGATAGATCTCTTACATTTGGGAAGAGGTCTAGGAGACAGAGGGTCTAGGGGAGAAGGAAGGAAAGGGAAGATAAGTACAATTAAGACATGCCATGTACAAGAACCTGCTGACCTCTTTGAATGTAATCATTATATGACATAAACGTGAGCTAACAACAGCAGTAACAATAATAATAACAAGAAGAATGAAAATGGGGAAAGAGGATTTAGAAGCAAAGGGAGAGAGGTGGGTTGGAACGGGACTAAAAAATGAAACAAGCTATAGTATGTACACATGCCTACTCCGCAAGATGAATGTAAACATTATATACTGCAAACATATACTAATAAAGGAAAAATAATAAACTTAAGCAATGTGGTATCAATTTGACATTACAAGGATATTTTCTAAGGTTTGTGTCTGTAGATAGGGGTGAGAAGGATTGTTTTATTCAGAATAGATAGCTGAAGTAGGGGTCTAGAAGTGGTAGACAAAGATAATTTCACACTAGCTTAATTCTAGCTTAATTGTGATTAAAATGTGTATATATTTTTGAGACAGGGTCTCACCCAACAGTGCAGGCTGGGCTTAAATCCACTAGGTAGGTTAGGCTGGCCACAAACTCATGGCAATTCTCTTGCCTCAGCTTTCTGAGTGCTGGAATTGCAGGTAGGAACTACGATGCCCAGCTTTTGATGTCACGCACTACTCTTATGGCAAGACATGTCTTATTTATTAGTTAAAATTTATTAGAAATGTTTGCTTATTTTGTAGAACACTCACAGGAAAAGTTACTCTGGAGAGGGTGCCCCTATCATGCCCCAACCCTTTTACTCTGTTTTACTTTGTAATATCACATACATTTCATGTATATTATATTCTGAATTATGAACTCTAATATTTGGCAAACAGCTAGCATTCAAAAATATTTGTTTTTTATGAAACGGATTGGAATATGTTACCCGTGGAGATGCCACTTTAGTACAAGGAGTATTTTAAGCTGAAAGCAATTAAGAAAAATCAGGTACAGACTAGTTTTCTGCCATTTCCCTATTTTTCTAAAAGGAAAGCATAAATTTTCTTTGTGAAGGTGCTTCTTTCCCATATACCAATAAAGGAGAACTTTTATCAACATAACAAAAAAGGTACTAAGATAAGTCTACACAAACAAATCCTACTAATTAACTCATTTCCCATTTAGCTTTCCTTATACACTTACCTTACCACAGTTTCCTGTCCCTAAAAGCCCAAACTTCCTTTTTCTTTCTGTAGTCACTTTTCTATAATCTGTTACCATTTGTTGAAACACACTATAAACCCATTTCTAATGATTTGAGTTTCTTACTTCCTTTTCGTGAAGCCCCCATACACATAAAATAAAATTTATTGTTTTTTTCTCCTGTGACTCTGCCTTTTGTCATTTTAATTCATAGGAAGTAGAAACAAAATTTAAGAAGGTTAGGAGAAAAGGTTTTTCTTTACAGTTCAATGAACAATTACCCAGAACCCAAAGACTCTTTTTCTATGCTGCAGTGCATATAAACTTTCATTACTATCTATTATAAATCACTTGGGAATTACAAATGCTGAGAATGTGGTACTTTATTTCTATTTCCAAAGGGGGAGGAATTATAAAAAGCTGATTACCTACTGGGGATGTAATCACACATTTGATTGCTACTTGTCTAATATGAGAATAGTTAACACAGAAAGTACATATAGAAAAATACATTACTAGCTATCATTTGAGCACCTTCTAAGTGAAACTTCAAGTGCTTTTTGTGTTTTAACATAATCCTTTATGAAGTAGATAGTTTTGCTAGTCTTGTTCCACAGATGTAAAAGTAAAGCACAAAAGGCCAAGTAACTACCCCAAGACTCAGATTAGAATCTGGATTTGAGAATAGAGAAGCCTAACTGTCTTGGTTACTCTTTTCTCCTTGCTGAGACAGAATACCTGATGCCCAAAATTAGGGCCTTTGCACCCTATATCGGCTCCACCCCTGGGTGGGTGCAGCACTCATATCACCAATCCCAGCACTAGGCAACAACCCAATCACCAACACCAGACTCAGTCATGTCCATGATTACATGAGGCTTAAGTGCGGGTGATCTGACCACACTATAACATTCCACCCCTGGTCCCCAAAGACTCATGCACATCCTTTATGCAAAAGACATTTAGTCCATCTCCAAGAGTTGCCACAGTCCTAACAGTTTCAGTATTGCTGAAAAGTCCAAGTCCCAAGTCTCCTCCAAGATCTATAGCAAACTTGTAACTGTAACCCCCTGTACAAATGAAAACAAGGGGAAACACTTCCAGCATGTAAAGGCACAAGATAAACAAAACAGGGGAATACAAAGCATTGGAACCAAAGCAAGTCCAAAATCTAGCAGGGTGAACATTAAGTTCTATAGTTGCAGGTCCAGCATCTGAAACCATCTGTGGCAAATTGTGAGCTCCAAAGGGTTTGAGTGACACCACCCCAATGGCACTTTCAGGAGTTTTAACTCCCCTAGCTTCTCTCTTGAACCCATTCTGCTCAATTTTTGCAGATTTTCTTGGACTATCCACATTCCTGGCTTTTCCAAACTTTTGGGTTTTCCATTGCACCCTGGACTTCACCCTTGTATCTTTACATATTGCCCTCTGAAGTCAGGGTGGAAACTGTGCATTTTCCTTGCACTTAAAACCAGCACTGCATGAATGCTGCCAAGATCCACTGCCAGCTGGAACAGTAGTCAGGCTTTCCTCTCTCTTGGCTGTAGGGGTTGAGTGCCTGGATCACTGAGATCTCTGAATCTGATTGTGAGGAACAGATTATCTATGCCACCACTATTCTGGAATCTGGTGTGGCTACCACCATTTTGGAACTTCCTGTGGCCTCTGTCACCACTCTGGGACATGGTTCTCTGCAACTTTTTCCTTTGAGCAAGCTCTTTCACCTTTGCCAGCTTGAAGCTGCAAAAGGTGGAGGTCTGCTGCTTATGTCTTTTTTATATCTTTGTTTCTTCTCAGCAATTGAGGTCTCAGCTCTATCTTTACAGTCCACAACTGTCTGGCCAAGTCACAATGATTTAAAACATCCTGCTGGGCTCTTTGCTCTTGATTCACAGCATAAATCTGGCTAAAAGCCCCCAACAATAGCCATGCCCCCACCTCAACATTCATTGAAATTTCCTTTGCCAGATTAATCAGTCCATTGCCCTTAATCTTGGTCTCAGGTAAAGTCTCTGGGCACAAGAAAAATGCAGACAAACTTTCTGCCAAGCTGTAATACACGTCATGTTGAGTCCAACAACCAATGCAATTCTTCTGCCCAACAGAAACCTCCTGAGCCTAGTCTTTACCAGCAGGCTTTCTATCAGCCTTCTGTTCTTCCAAGCTCTGACCAGAATTTCCCCCTACAGCACAGCCTAAGCTTTTCCAGCATCACTCTTTCAGGTGACATCTCCGAATCTTTCCAAACTCTTCCCACAATCCATTTCCAAAGGCTCTTGAACCACATGGTCAGGTTAGTCACAACATTGACCCCACTCCACCGGTACCAAACTCTGTCTTGGTTATTTTTTTCTCATTGTTGAGACAAAATATCTATTGCCCAAAATTAGAGAGGGAAGGAAAGGCTTATGTCTTACAGTTCTTGGAAATTTCAATCCATACTCAGCTGGCTGCAAGGCAGGGTAGCACGGTAGGGTAGCCATTGATGGCTGCTGCAAAACAGCTAGGTGAACCGGCAAGAGTGGGGAAAAAAAACGCCTTTTTTCCAACTTTATACCATATATCAACTTCACCCCTGGGTGGATGCAACACTCATATCACCAATCCCAGCGCTAGACAACAAACCAATCATAAACGGCAGACTCAACCCTGTCCATGATTATATGTGACTTAAGTGGGGGCCATCTGACCACACTATAACACTAACCTAATTATGTACATATATTCCCACTACTTTAGAGTATATGTGTGTGGCAACAAATAGCTGTAATAACACAATTCATAGAAAAATTACATTTAAAAAGGGAGTCAGGGAAAATGTATCCTTCTGGAATCATAAGCAAGTCAGAATCCATAAGGATACTAGGGAAAAGCAGATTTTCCACCTTTGTTTGTGAGTAAATGATGTTGGCCAGCTAGCAGAAAGAATAAAAAAGTGGGTAGAAATTATCTCACTGTCTAAATATAGTAGCAATAATAATTCTTCTATGTGATATGAATTTTGAGCAAGCATTGTATGTGGGGGAAAGATGACAATGCACTAATTAGCATTTATAAGTACCTTAAGATTTAGATGGCAAAACAAGTGGCAACCAAGATACAGTAAGAAGGATAAAAACCCAGTAATTGAAGTTACAGGTGAAAAGATCCATCATCAAGGACTACAGAAGTTTCCTTTGGAAGTTCTACAGTGGCACAAATTGCAGGTCAGGCAGCTACTCATATAGTTACTTACAACAGGGCTTTCAGCAATGCAGACATAAAAATTAAAATTTCAAGCCGGGCGTGGTGTCGCATGCCTTTAATCCCAGCACTCGGGAGGCTGAGGTAGGTGGAGCTTTGTGAGTTCGAGGCCGGCTTGGGCTACAGCGTGAACGCAAGGCCGACCTGAGCTACATAGTGCGACCCTGCCTCAAAAAATCAGGGCTGGGAGTTTGGCTCAGTACCTTAAGCGCCTGCCCTGGCAGGCGCAAGGTTGTGAGTTCAATCCCCAGTGCCGCAAAAAAAAAAAAATAAAATAAAATAAAATAAAATAAAATAAAATAAAATTTCAAACAATATGGATTCATATGAATTAAGCTCAACTGAGTATTTTCAAAAATGTAACATTAAGAAATAGAACTGCTACAAAGGACTGGAAGCCACTTTTTCCCCAGTTCATTCTCTCCTCCATAAGCACACCATAAAACTATTACTGAAGTTTTAATGACATATTTTTATGTTTAAACTAGGGAGTTGTTTAAACTCCTCATTTTGGTTTACCTCCTTGTCTCAGGGATGTTTCATTTTTCTGGCTGGTCAATTCTCCTAGTTCTTTTCTTAGGACTTATGATTTCAGTCAAGTTTTTTTTCAAAGTTTGGATATGTGCAGGTCATTTTCTTCCTTTTAGTTGTGGGAAACTACTTTCTGATCTCATTGAAAAGTCTTAACTTTAAAGCTTCAATTTCAGAGGACACTCATGTTTCTCTTATTTCCATATTTCCCTTTGTTGGGAAGTATGTCACTGTAACTCTGGCTAGAATGGAATATTCATGTCGCTTACACAGTAGTTCAGTTTTCTATACTAATAGTCTTCTTTTAGTTGCTTGAAAACAAGCTTTTTCTCAAGTCAGAAATTATACCTGTTATTGTCTTTTGGAAAACTTATCTATCAAGAAAATAAATATTGCTCATTGTTCAAGATGTATCTCATAAAGAAATTCTTTGGGGGAATATTTCTTGAATAAAGTCCCTTTATTATTTTCTCTCAGCACAGTGGATTCATAGAATTTGTCAAGACTAATTAGAAGCTGGACATTGTGTCATATGCCTGCAATAGCAGCACACTGAACGCTGAGGCAGGTGGATCCTAATTGTGAATTCAGCCTGGAATACATAGCTCAACGCTGTCTCAAAAACAAAACAGAAAACAAAACTGAACTAAACTAAAAGACATAATTATATACTTATGTAAGCGTTTATCCTTCCCCATTTAATGCTGTTAGGACAAACTTACATTAAAATAAGTGGTTTAAATTCTCCCCAGTGAGAATAAGAGAAGCAACCTCCCTTCCTCTTCTTTCAGAATTTCTCTCTGTTTCCTATTCAAATGTGTGCATATCTTTTTAATGGCTAGATAAGCCTCTTGCCAGACTCAAAACTCAGGAATATTTCCTCAAAGATTTGATACTTGACTCTTTGAAAAGTGCTCGCCAAAGAAGATACTGCTCTAACTCCCAGGTTTTTGGGTGGGTGGGATATAAGCCTAATTTCAGCGTGCCTGACTCCAAAAAGCAAAGACTACATTTAATCATAAGGATAGGAGAAAATTAGCAATTTTATCCAGGGATAAGAATGTAAGGTATATCCACTTAGTTACATAAAAAGGTGAGATTTCTGTCTTTATAATCTCATTAGTGGATTGTCTATAATGTGTATCACATTGTGATTTATTGCGTATTCAAAAAGGAAATTGTTCTTCCTCTGCTACCTTTGCTAACAGGTTTCCTTGCTTGAGAGATTTTTTTTGGGGGGGATCAAGCCCAGGACCTCACACATGTTAAGCATTCACTGTACCACTGAGCCACATTCTCAGCTCAAGATTTTAGTTTTAATTGTATTTCCTCAACGACAATAACCTCCATTAAAAAGTGACAAAATCTATTTGGTTTACCATGATATTCTTAGTGATACATGACCAGTTTAGAGTATAAGTCAAATAATTGCTTAATGAAAGAATAAATGAAGGATCAAGCAGGAGTCTTAATTTTTCACTCACTTTTCTAGCGGGGTCATTGTGAGACCAGAAAAATTGAATCAACCTATTTGAGAGCTTTCCTTTTATCACTATTTTGTTGTTTGGTAACAGACATGTTGCTTCAACTCTCTGAACTTCAGTTTCTTCATTTATAGCCCAAGGATATAGTAACATCTACCTGAGAAGACTAACATGAAGATAAATTGTTCAAATGGATTTAAAATAAGCTGTGTCACCTGAACTGGATCTGAAAGTTCCCTGAGTCTGAAATAAAGAATTTACCCCACCCTTTCAAAATAAGTTCTCAGGTTCACTGACTCCAGTCACAGAAAAAGAATTTTCAAGATGCTTCAGAAAGAGGCATAAGTAGGGCTTATGAGTCAGAGATATTACCATGCACTCAAGAATGAAGTGCAGGGTTCAGAGAAGTGAGACTCCTTACAAGCTTGAGTGAGGTACATTTAAAAAGCGTCTTCAAGATGGTGATCTAATGTGTATTCGCACTGTGAGTCAGGGTACAACACATGCCATCTACATGTGTTTGAATTTGGGATATGATGACTACCAATATTGCTACTTCCTCACAGGTTGGAGAAAATGCAATTTACAGGTATAACGAACAAGATTTGGTGCCCACATTTACAGGTTTCTTGTAAAAGGTCCTTTTGGAAAAAAATTTAAGTGAATTTCCTGGAAGGGAAAAAAAAAACTTGAGTAAGTTTTGCTTTTTGAAGTTGCAGTTCTCAATTTCAAATCCTCAAAATCATTATCTCCTTTTTACCTATTTTTTATTTCTTCTATCTTACCTTACCTGCATATGAAGAGTAATAAATGTGGCTGGTGTTAAATCTTTATAATCTGTTACCCTAAATAAACATTTTTATTGTGGCTCAAGCACCACAAGGATAAGGGCAGAAGAAAGTAGGAAGCAGTATGAAAAATTGCCTTTGACATTATAAGTAATGCTGCAAAATGGAACATTAAAGTTAGATTTTTTTTCTCTTTCTCTGTCCTAAGCAACTTCTCCAAACTGCCTCTTGCTAAGCAAGTAACAAATACTCCTTATTCTCCTCAACCCAAAAGAAGTGATAGAGGATACTGATGCAAACCTTTGGAGGTCAGAACCCATTTTCCTTCCCACAAGAAAGAAGAGGATGAGTTGAAGATGACTGGCTATGATAAACCAATGTGAGGAACTGCATTATCTTTGTGCTCCCTCTCCCCACTGTTACTCACTATAAAAGACTCTTGACTACTTTCACACCAGGGGATAGTGATCTGTGGTGAATGGACCTCCACATCTTCTTAGAGCTAGCTTTCAATAAATACATTTTCCTTTTCAACAAAATAAATGACCTCCTTTGATTTGATCACTTATGAGCAAATGAGCCTGAGTGTATAAACCTAAGCGGCCAGTAATAGCATCATAGCAGCCAGTTTTGTGATTCTACCACTCTATTTGGATGCTTATTTGGGCTTTTTCATTAAGCTTATACCATGGGAGTGATACTCTTATCTCAACCATTCTCTCTACATTTTCCTGGTAATCCACAAGCAATATCTTACTTGCAAGAATTCAGAATATAAATGTGAGGCTTGTCACATGTGCATGTTAACCACAGGTAAGAAAATTGCAAATTTATGTATATAGACTAACACTTTTCATTTTCTCTCCTGATGAGTGGGATAATGCTCTATCCCTCTGTGTTGACTCAGGTAAGAAAGAACTCTTCTTTTGCCTGCAAGTGTGTGAGCACTATGTTATAGTTTAGATCTAAAATGTCCTCCAGAATTCTCAAGTGTTTGGAGAATGATTGAAAGTGACGTAAGTCCAGAAGTGAAAAATTACACACCTGATCTTTTGTGAAGGTATTATAGAAAACTAATATAGGTAGAAATCTTATAGGCAGTCAGATAGGGATGGGTTGGTCTAGAGTCATTCTATATAATTTTTTGGAAAAATTATTTCATAATTAAATTGTGTTTAGGACTCACTTGAGGTCTAGTATTTTGCCACGCAAGTTGGTTATGATGTGCAGAAGTATAACTCCAGCTACCTCTGGTTGTAGTTAAGACCTTGATGGTCCTGTGATGTTGTGATGCTCCAGGGTAAGATTACATCAACAGAAGACCCACTGGTTCCTTGAGAACTGAGTAGTAATAAGAAAATATTTCACCTCAGGGAAAGGTCAAACTCCTTATCAACCTACTATCTCATCCCATCATCCTCACCAACATAAGATCCTCTTCAACATAAGATCCACATCAGATTAAGATCACAGCCACCATCTGAATCATCCAATACTCCCTCTTATTATTGTGTCCACCCAATTAGTAGGGGGTAGCTCAGAGTGTCTTTCTCTTTGCTGTTCTGAAGCATTAACCTCCCAGGCTCCCACGTGCTTTGAAAGTGTGTCTCTTTGTCTTTTTTATCCCTCATTGTATCCCTCTCTAGGCAGATTGGGGGACTGACAAACAACCTATAATGGAGGTGGAATAATCATCAGTAAATTCATCCATTAAGGAGTTCAGTAGCTATATATACTGTCAGGAGGCAAGGTCTGATCACTGGGAGTGTGATTTGGAAGAATATGTTCTTATCCCAGGCTCCTCCCTCTGTTTTCTGCTTCCTGGCCACCATGATGTGAGCAGTTTTCCATGTCATGCCCTTCCATCAACTAGTTTCTGCCTTCAAGTTAACAAACCATGAATTTGAATCCCTGAAAGTATAAGTCAAAATAAACTTGTCCTCTTTTAAGTTGTGAGTGTGCTTATTTTCTTTCAGTGATGAGAAAGTGATTAAGATGGCCCAGTAGGTTTACTTATGTATTTATAATTATTTTAAGCATACTTTCATAGATCTAGATTAAACCATGCTATTATTTTTGCCTGTGGAAAAGGAAAAAATGTTTTTTTCCTTCATCTTCCTAGGTTAAAAGACTGGGGCATGTATCATAGAAGGAAAATTTTCAAGAGTGTTAAACTGTGGAGGTCCACAAAGAAGAATAATATGCTTTAAGGAAGCAGTCAGATGATTGATGTTTATATATCATCAGAGGTTAAACAAAGGAAAGAAGGTTTTGAACTTTTGGACAAGGGAGTCAAGTTATGAGAAGACAATAAGAAAAAATGTATGATAAGAGTGAATTTGTTGTGCAGATAAAAATTCTCAGGTGAGAAAGTTCTCAGGTAAAGATGGTGAGACATGTTTAAAAATGTAAATTTTCTTTATAAAAGGGGAAATTTATGTTTCATTTTCAAGCAAGTAAGGGAAGATAAACAGCTTTTCCTATTTCTTCTGGTTCTCAGTTGCCTTTAGTTCAAAATTACACTTATGCCAAAGTGGCATATTATTATGGGATGGCAAAATCTGGTGCCTTTCACTCTCCATATACCACATCCCTATAGTCCATCCTGAATATTGTTAAGCAGATACATGATCAGAGCAAAACCCATAAACTTTCATAATTTCAAAGTATTTTAGAAAACAGTCATACAGTGATATGTGGGTAGGTATTCACCAAATGATATCCAAGAATGTTGGCCAAAGAGGAGCAACAACCTAAATTTATGTACCCACTGTGTTGTCGGTTTGATGATTTCTGTTACAAGAAAAGAATTTTCAAGATGTGTAGCACAATTTTGAATGTACACACTTAGAATAGACTGCAGGCCTTTAAGAAAGGGGTATATATGATAAGAGGTTGGGGGATTTTATGTGCCTTGGGGGTGTCCTCAAAATGGGTGTTCTAGGAAGTGCATTTTCACTGCTATGTTACTCACCTTTAGGGTTATGTTAGAATGTAAACATTTAGATTTTTTGAAAGTAAGAGGTGCTGGCCCATCTACATTGCTGCTTCCTTGGAGGATGGATGTCTGCAGAACCTAGAGCAATTTACAAGTGAAAAGCACTGGCCTAGACCCCAGTCTGTAAGTTCATTTGTCCCAAAGAAGCTCAGTAAATATTTGTTTGGATGAGTTTCCTGGAAGGGAAAAGAGTTTGAGTAACTTTTGTGTCCTGAAATTGCCAATTTTTTTTTAAAGTGCAATTTGAAAATTAAGATTTTCTTCATCTCTCTCTCCTTTTTTTTTAAACTTATTTTTAGTTCTTCTATCTTACTTCATAGAGTGAGAAAGAAATAGAGGATAGTTATTCATGAAACATCAGTGAACCAGGTTTAAGAAAGCTATCTTTCTCCACTGTTGCTATGTGATCTCAGGCTATTGCCTTAATTTTTTAGTTCATCTTCTCCCTGTTACTAAAATTGAAACTCTCAATGTTTCCTGCAGTCTAGTTGACTGTACCTACAACAACACTAGGAACAAGTAAATCATCCATTAATGCCTGTTGGTTAATGAATTGATCCATATGAGAGTTACATGTAAAGATGATTAAGTTCTTTTAAATTCCCAGGGAAGGGTTTCTATTGCACTTAATGTCATGTACTTTCCCTTGCTGTCGTTCTGTTCTCAGAATCTACCATTTGCAGAATTTGAGTAAGAAACCTTTATGAATGGAGGCTACATTTTTTTCAACATTTTAGCATTTCAGTCTAATGTAGAAATACTGTACTCAGGAGTAAGCCTAGAAAATCTGTGCAAGGAAAATTAGATGTTAAGGTGCTTTTATGTTCAGCTGTAAGAACATATCTTACCAGGAGATAAAGTAATAACAGTGATTTTCCAGTGACTCAAGCTGATTTTAGAGGCAGTTTCCAGAAAGAGTTTGACCTACTGCTACAATAACCTCATAGCTTCTGTAACCACATTTATTAAACCCCAATTCACAGCACATGGTTCTGCCTAGGATTTTTGTTGACTTATAAATATCTGTGGAAAGTCTTATAAAATTATTCAGATTAAGCCATATTGTATTCTGCCTTTCGTAAGTCATCTTTATGGAGAATAATGCAATTATTCTGGATAGTGACATGTGGATTATCTGTTCTGGACAAATTGGAACTGATAATTATCATGTTCAAAGCCAAGCTGACTATTTTGAAGAGTACAAAATTCACTGAAATGTAATTATGCTTGTATTTTTTTAAGCACTAGCCTGACTCTTTCATAGCCATACCTCATATTAATGTGGGTAAGATTCCTTAAAAAAAGAAAAATAACAAAATGACTGAATCTGTTATTTTCTTCCAGAGTTAACAGATTGCCACAGTAGGGAATAATTTTGTGTTCTTCTGTATTTATTAACAGACCATGATACAGTTGTTATTCACCCACACCTATGTAATCACACAAAATAGTTTGGTGTATATCTATCATTTGACATAACGGTGGTCATTGTCATTGAGCTTTCACAAAGTATCAATCCACTTTTTTCAGGAAGTAGATATCTCAGTTTGCCCCTGACATTTACATAGCTATAGGTGGCCATTATCCCTGTGACAGTCTCTCTTTTTAAGCTTCCATTATCTTAAAAAATAAATAAAAGAATCTCCAGGCCTATTAAATTTCTTATTTTAGAGGTGGCAATTCAGCTTTCTTCTTGATCTAGTCAACATCTTTAGATCTTTTTTTTCCTTTGAGGAGTTTTAGCTTCTTCATGTGCCTGCTTGGTTTCTTTGTACATTCCCAGACTTCTTATTTCCAGCAGGTTGAAGTCACTTTGAGTATGTTTGCTCCTTTCTCTGACTACATAGTATTGTCAAGACTGAGGAAGGTAGAGCAGGAAATTGTTACCATTTGTAGGCTGGAAGAAACTATCTGGGCCTACTTGCATTCTTTTCGTGTTTGACAAATTCATAAGGTCCACATAAACACAGAATTAGCCAATATTTGGGAGTTACCCAGATTCAGTTTGAATGCGTGGTCTCTTATCATAAATATATAGTTGCAACAGACTGATCAAACATATTATATTCTTCAGTATTTTTAGGACTAGGGTTTTACTTTGTGTCCAAATGTTGAATGCCTTAGAAAATAGATGAGCCAGGGATTTGGCTCAGTGGCAAAAGCACCTGCCTTGCAGGTGCAAGGTTGTGAGTTCGATAGCCAATACCAAAAAAAAAAAAAAAAAAAGGAAAAGAAAACAGATGAATATAGATACGTAAGTGGGTAAAATTAAATTATTATTTAGTTTTTTGTTATTACTTTCAGTCCAAATACAATTGAGGACTCTAGTACTATTACTAGAAAAATGAAATAGGCAATATATCTTATAACCATGCACCCAAAGTTTTGCTGATATTACAACACAGTCAAATTGAAAAATTTAGTTCTCATGTTAAGTGGAAATGCACATATTTTTCCTTGAAAAATCTTTCTCTGTAATATTGGGAGAAAATCAAGTGTTACAGTTGAATGGGCCAATAAAAGTTCAGATTCTTCTGTACAAGGAATGAATTGCCAAGTATACACCTAGTAGTAAGTAATAAGTAGATACATTTATTGAAGATCACCTGAAAGATAGCAGCTGTAGCATGGGAAGGGGAAAAGGGACAAGAGAGCCAATAACTCAGGCTTTCAGAATTTAAAGACTAGACACTTCTGGCTTTAGGTGCTTCTTAGTGAGTCTCCCTCCTCAGAGCCAGTGCTCTGCTGCCTAGGGCATGTCCATTTCCTTGGCTTTTGTTATTTTGTACATCTTAGGATAATGAAAGCAGGAATAATCAATGAGTGTTGTTTAGAATTAAGTGGCAGGAAGGGAGTAACTCACCCAGCTCCTTTGTTTCTAACTGTCTTCTATAGCTGCTTCTGGCTGAATAGAAGCATTGACCAAGGAATCTTCACCCTGAGTGATCTATTAGTCCAAGAGAGCTGAGAGCTTCCTTCAAAGATTTCTTGACAAACTTTGAACGTGGAAGCAGGTTCTGATCTTGAGTTATGGTCATCACCAGTAGTTTCTGTCAAACATGAAATAAATTTGATAAAGAGATTAAGTATGCAAGACCTAAAGAGTAACGCAATGCGAAGCATTAATAAGGATCATGTCCAAGACAGTAAACAAAACTCCCATTTGCAGATATTTGACCAAGACATACATGACTCAAATAGTTCTTCATGGACGTTGGAAGCATGGTCAGCCAGTTTCTGGGCTGTGCCTCTTACTATTTTAAACCTACTGACAAGCAAAGCACATTTTTCTTTTAGAGACAAGCATAGTCCCTTGTTTCAGCTGTTAGGAAATCTAATCTCTTCCAATGCTGTATGACCACTGCTGCTAGTGAGTCTGTCTGTTCGTTTTTTTTTAGGGGGGGGCACCAGGGATCGAACTCACAACCTCGCGCCTGCCAGACAGGCATTTAAGCCACTGAGCCGAACTCCCAGCCCCAGTTTTTTGAGGCAGGGTTGCATTGTGTAGCTCAGGCCGGCCTTGCGCTTCTGTTGTAGCCCAAGCCGGCCTCTAACTCACAACGCTCCTCCTACCTCAGCCTCCTGAGTGCTGGGATTAAAGGTGTGCGCCACCACGTCCGGTTAGTCTGTCTGTTCTTAAAGGAAGACAATATTCTGAGTAAGTTCATCTAGACTGTCTGTCAAGTTCTTTGGAGCTGTTGATGATAGGAGGAAGATGTGATTAGCTTTAAGGTGTCAGGTAAGTAATCACCATTTATTATCTCTATTAGAGGCAGTTTTTGAATACTCTGGGGTGATCCCAAAAGAAACAGAAAAGACTCAAGAAATGTTGTGGTATAACTCGGAATGGGGGTTTTATGTGTAATAAACAAGACAGTAGCAAAACTACTCACACAATTTACTTAGAGGAAGCAAACCATTTTATATAACTGACCGGACAAAGTAGTTGGTGTCTGTGGCGGACAACGGAGATGACTTCCCTTTTAAGAACACAGTTTGCCTCCATTTTAATTCATCTTTACCCTACTCTTGTTTACTGATATGTATACAGCTGGTGCTAGGGAGGTGCTCAACCCCCTCAAAGCAATGTAAATTGGTCTAGTTGATGCACCTGAGTTTTGTGGCCTTTGAAGTAAAGTGACGAGTTTGTTTACAACTTGCCTAATGCTCCCTCCTACTAAAAATGAGCTAGGCCAAGAGACACTACACTGATGGCTGAGTAGAGCTTTGAAAACGAAGCAATGTTATTCCGGGGCGAATAAAGGCCAGCATCAGAGCTGAAGCAGCTGACCCAAAACACAAGATACTTCCTTAAACTGTGTTATTCAGATTCCTACAAACTTAGAGGCTATATGTTACTGGAATCCAGTACTGTTTCTACATACGTCTCTCTGCATGTGTCTTCCTACCTAGCCCAACTCGCAGAATTCACATAGTTCCTGCCATCCTGACAGTCACTCAACACCAAGTTACACCATTCTTCATGAATTATTAAAACATGGGTTTGGCCCTGAGTCATGGCCTTTGTTCCAATTGAACTTAGGACCCTTGGCTCACCACAATTGCAGATATGTGTCTGTCTCTTTTTTCTTGCCATAGGTTGCATTGGAAGTGGTAGCTTGGAATTTACTCATGTGAATTCCAATTACTTTTTGTGGAATTACAATATATGAACTCTGGACCTCCAGGGGATGGACGTGCATAGGTGCTTTGTTTTACGAAAAGAAACTTGAGGTCATCTACTGATTCACAGGTATACAAAGTTTGTGGTCTCTCTTCTTCATCTGCTGTTGTCTCAGACAGCTTGGGCTTTACCCTGGAGAGGTGAATCTATTCCATGTACATTAAAGGCGGAAGGAGTGATTAATAGGGTTGTGAAAGGGCCTTTCCTTTTGGGTGTGAGTTGGTTCTGGAGCCCACCTTCTTTGCAGGTCTTGATTAGGACCTGATCATCACGATGTATTTTGGAATGACAATTACTGTTAGTCCCTGGGAGTGGAACAATCATTTCCATATTCCTGGAGGTTCTGTAGGAAGTTTCCTAGATGTCTTGAAGGATTTGTGAAGTTTCAGTGTCAGTGAATAAATCACATATCAAAAAGGGCTTCCTCTAAATTATCTCAAGTGGGACTTGAGATTAAGTTTGGACTTGAGGACTACCTGAAGTTTTATTAAGGTAATTGCAAGGAGATCTAATCATTAATGGTGGGTATCTTGACACAGGTTGAGTAAACTTAGTTTGACTTTAATTGGCTTTTTCAACCTTTCTTGGTGAAAGGTTGGAGTTTGATACTTGGTATGGAGTTTGATACTTGGTGTGGAGTTGATACTTAATTCCCAGTGCCTTGACAACTCCCTGTGTAATTTGAGATTTGAAAGAGAGTCAACTATCACACTGGATACATCTAGGCCGTCCAAACATAGGGATTATTTCTTTTAGGAGGACTTTACCACCTCCAGAACCGGCTTGCACCTGGTAGGGAAACTTCTATTCATCCAGTAAAAGTGTCAGTGCCTACCAGGTGTGTATATCCCTTACAAATAGGCATATGGGTCAAGTCTATTAGCAAATCTTCTCCAGGGGAGGACCCATTGCTTTGTACTGGTGCAAGTAATGGAGGAGGACAAGTCTGTGGGTTATGGGGTGCTGCGTACCAGTGTAGCTCTTGAAGTTCCCGGGGGGAAGGATGGTGAGAGGATGGGAAAATAAAGAAGAGATGAAAGCTGAGGTCAGGTGGAGACCTGTCTCCAGGTGGGAGGAAATGAACTGCTCAACCACTGTAGTGCATTTATTTAAACGTTAGCAACTTAGTGTCACATGGCAACCCATTGCCTAGTAATCTGCATCCATGGAAACCTAAAGTCTTGATGTTCTCAGGACTGGAACACCTGTCTGCTCATTATTCTCCAAACAGGCTTGCCTCACCCCAACATGTCTAATCAATCTCCAGTTTCAGTCACTTCCTACAGTGGAATGCATAAGCAGAGCATGCCTTACAGTCCTAAATTACATTATGAAACCCAGGATCTATAAAGAGACCTATGTGCCATGGTGGCAGTGGCATCTAAACCCAAGTGGAAGGATTGTGCAGGGACTTAATGACTTTCCATTGCAGTTGTTGTAGCATGAACAGTCAGAGTCTCATATATCACCACTGGCCCTTTTGAGGTCCTTTCTCATTGAAAAACACTTTTTAGATTATCCTGGTTATAAGTCAAGATCACAGAATGGGACTATGGGTAGAGCTATTAATGGGACAGAATTATATGTTGAGTGGACTCTTTGGCAGTGGAATCTGCCTTAGAATACCCATGGGAGACAGGGTCTATGGAGGCCTAGTGTCCCTTGCAATGGACACCTGCTACCTCACTTGGGAGATTTACTGCCTCTAGGAGGTTAAATATCTTTGGTCTATGTTTTATTAAAAACTGGCAAATAGTCAAATGTCCTCTTTCTTTCCAGATGGCTTCAGGTACATGTAGGAACAGAAAGGTTAACCTTTTCATCCTGGGCAAATTGGAGTGCTAGATTAGGTCAACAGGGTCTACCTTTTGAGTAGCAGTTCCAGGGGGAATTTCTCTTGTTTCAATAGCCTGGGAGGGGCTGACTATGGCATCACCTGCCTTACTAATGCCATTCTTTATTAAACTGATGCTATCAGTGAGTTGTGTGATAGCTGGTTCTGTTAGTGGCTGGTTGTTTAGATCAGGATGGCTGGCGTAATTTTGGATGATAGTTTGTTTGCACTCATGTTCTACCTAATGATTGATTGGGAAGAGCATAGTTAGATTTAAAACACTCCAAGACTGAGGAGAAACACACAGGTTTTCAATAAGAATTGTCTGATACTTAGCGATGATCACAAAGAGCCTCTTCGAAGAAGATGAGAACAAGAGAGGGACGCTCTTGAGACTGTGTTGTCATGTCAGTTCAAAATCATTTGAAGATGAAAACCAAATAAATCAATCAATATATTTTTGGTGATTGGTGAGGCTTTCAATGGTTGATGACTGCATTGAATTTTGAGGCTTACAATGCTGAACTTCAGCCTTCACCATATCCAGGAATCCCATCAGTTTTCTCATCAAAATATACTTCACAGCATATAAAATTATCAATTTTAGTTTGTTCCCACTTCCCAGCTTAATTTCCCATGGTTACATTCTAGTTTGCAAGATGCTAGCACTGACTAATATGGTAAGACTGAATAGGAAAACACTATAAATAAAGTTGACTGCTTTATAAATGCCATACTTCTGCTGCATATTCCTCTGAAAATATTAAGTCCTTATACAAAATACTATCAAGATGATTAGGAATTTCAACCCAGAGGCTGTGTATGAACATCCAAAAATATTTTTGCAAGGTCAAATGATTTTATAATCCTCCTTAGTTACATTCAGAGAATTCTAAATTAATATTTGGGTGCTATGTGGCATCTGAATGAGAGAAGTGAGCTATAGAAATACTGTGGTATTATCAAAAGAACATTGACTTTTGACTTAGACAGATGGCCTTTGGCAAGTTATTAAAGTTGTTTGAATTTCAGTTTCTTTAGGGAAATTGCATATCACTGTTGCTTCTGGGAGTTACAGAAATTAAAACAGAATGTGTTTACAAAATATCTGGCACAAATATTTGGAACATGCTACATGTTCAAGACATTTGTTATATGAAAACCTAGGTTTCAGAATATTTTAAAATATACTTAGTAAAAAATTTAAAATTATTTTCTAAATGTGTATATGTTACACAGAGTATTTTACTACTAATAATAACCCTGGTGGAAGACTGGGGTCATTGGCACATACCTGTAACTTTGGCTCCTCAGAGTTAAGGTGGGATTGCAAGTTCAAGGTCAAACTCTTAGCTACTTTTCTTGTTGCTGAGACAAAATATCTAATTCCAAAAAATTAAATGAGGAAAGGCTTATTTTGGCTCATGGTTTGTAGAGATTTTAGTCCATAATCAGTCGGCTCTAAGGCAGGGTGTCACAGAAGAGGGGAATCACAAAACAAAAACAACTTATGGCAGGCAGAAGTCAGAAATAGCAGCAACTAACAAGAGTAGTTCACTTCCTGCCCTTTATATTCTGTCAAGGTAGCACTCACACTTGGGCTGAGCCACATTTAATCCTAGCATTGCACCACAAATCAATTCCAGCATCACATCTTTAATCTAGCACTACACAAAATAGATCCAGGCACCTCCAAAAGGCATGAGGCTTTGTGGGAACATCTAGACACAAGCCATAACAGCCAGACTGGGCAACTTAACCTCACCCTGTCTCAAAATAAAAACTCAAAAGCCTAGAGATACAACTGAGTAATAGAGCACATTCCAAGCATATGAGAAGTCCTGGATTCTATTCCCAGTGCCACACGAACAACAACAACAGTAATAATAATAACATTAATAGTAATCCTGTTAAGATATGAAGTAAACTTATTATAATCTCATTTACAAATGACTAACCTAGAGACCTCTGAGTATATATATGATTTACCCAAAATAATCCACTTGGCAAGTAGAAGGCAGGATTAAAATATGGGTCTTCTGTTCTCAGTTGACTGCTACTTTTATGACAGAAAATAGTTGGAGGAATTGAAATACAAGAGTAAAAATGGAGATATTGCTACTGGAGAACAATCATTTATTTATAATCCTCCTGCAGTTTTCTAAGGAGAGTGATTCTTAATGTATGTCCTGAGGAAATGGCTCTCATACAGTTGTGCAGTTAAATGAATCAGAATGAACTAAGTTGGTCTGCCTTAGAAAAGAGAAAATTTAGGAATGGAGTATGGTAGATTCAGGAGCCCAAAACCAGTAGGACAGATGAGATGAGGATGTTGGTGGTTGAAGGGAAAACTTGAGAAGAACATCAAGATATCTCATTGATTCTTTACATAAATGCACTTTTGGGGTGTGATGTAACCCTAGCTTCCACTCTCCTAACAGATCATTAGTAAAGTGCCAATTTTTAATAGTGCTGGCAGAGTGGATTTCCTTTGTCAGAATGAGAAATAAGCCAAGATGTGTTCCAGGGTTAGTTAGAATGTTTTCTGTTTTTACTCCACAGTAGTCATATCTGAATTAGAAAATAATAGATAGACAACTTTTAATTTTTAAAGATATTTAAGAGTACTTTTTAAGGTTTTTGTATGTTCCAGGGCAGAAGTCATCAATTCTAATAATACAAAGACCAAGCAAGTGATATGAAGGAGGGAATTATCAGAGGTACATACTTTTCCCACAAGAGACTTCCTGTCTTGGTTACTTTTACTTTTCTCTCATTGCTGGGACAAAATATCTGACACCCAAAATAAAGGAAGGTGTCTTGGTTACTTTTCGCTCGTTGCCGAGACAAAATACCTGACGCCCAAAATTAGGGAAGGAAAGGTTTATTCTTACAGTTTCTCGGGAGTTTCAGTCCATAAAGTGGGCTCCAAGGCAGCATGGGATGACGGGGTTACAGTTCATGGCGGCTGCAAGCTGCAAGCCGCAATCCGCGCTGGCGAGAGAGAGGGCGGAAGCTGGGAAGCAAGCAAGAGGAAGACCCGCCTTCCCTTATACTGTATCTCAGCTCCACCCCTGGGCGGGTGTAGCAGTCACGTCATTAATCCTGGCGCCATTAATCCTGGCGCTAGACAACAAACTGATCACAAGTGTCAGACTCAGCCCCATCAAAAGTATGAGGACTTGAGGGTACATAGCATATCCTATACAGAAAGAAAGGTTTATTTATCTTACAGTTTGTGGAGGTTTCAGTCCATAATCAGCTGGTTCCAAGGCAGGGTGGCATGGCACTGGGACAGCACTTTAAGGCAGCAGCCAGAGCATAAAGGGGGCAAGAGCAAGTCTCTTTTCCTCCTTTATATTGTACACAGGCGACTGCCCCTCAGGGTGGGTATAGCATTCACAAAATATCTGTGCCCTTCTCTTGCACAGTATGAGGATATTTACAAAGTAAGAACCCTGGCTCCCTGCTGAGTCTCTCAGTTAAACTTCTAAACTTCTCAAGTTGACACAATATATCAACCATAACACTTCCTTAAGTCAGACCTGACAGACAGTTAGCACCATGTAGACATTAGTGTTGCCAGATCTTTTTATTGTTTCAAAGGGAAGCAAGCAAACACACAAATTGATTATGTAAATTTTTATTTGTAATTTTCTGGCTTAAAAATACTGTATTCTATAACAATCAACATGCTAGATCTACTTCTGGACCACCCGTTTGTGACTTCTGCTAATACTCCCGATTCTTACACATGTTTCAAGTTAAATTTGAGAAGCACTGGTATACGAATATCCTCAACACCTTAAGCTAGGGATTTGAGAATAATTGTAAAAGATTGTTTTCTTTGTACCTTGGGAGTCCCCTCATCTGTTAAAAGAATTGTCCTTTCCACATAGGGTTGCCATAAGGACGAAATACATTCAATGTATTATTTTCTTAACTTTTCATCCATCTTCTCCTAAAATTAATCAAAGTATGCATTTATAGCCAGTTGATTTCTTACCAATGATAGCACTGTGCACGAATCATGGTTAGATTCAGATCAGAAGAGTGTTGTCTTTATGAACTTTTCCTTTAATGCTTTCCTTTAGATCCTGGTGCTAGTCAAGAGCCAAGTTACTTTTTATTTTATTTAAGAGAAAAAAAAGACACATATAACAAACACAAAAAGCAAGAGAGACAAATGACTAGAGTAAATGCACAACAGTAACATTACAGGTTTACAAAACAGGATAGAAACTTGACAATGGTTGCAATATTGCATATCATTATCTTGAAAATGGTTGTTCACATTAACAGATATAAACATGTAAGATTGATCTAATGATATGAGTATTAATTTTTCTTTATCAATAACAAATACATTCAGCAGTGTGTTTGTTTTAGTATCTTATATATACATATATACAGGTTTATATCTTTTGCTCTTCCCTTCCCTCTTTCCCCATTTTCCCTTCCCAAATATTTTTGATCTTTCAGCTACTTTTTACCTTTACCTAGTATTGACTATAGATTTTGGATCATATATACATTTTCCATTTCTTACACTAGGGAGACAATATGGTATTTAGATATGTGGGTTTGATTTAACTCACTTATGAGTATGGTCTCAAGTCGTGACAATTTACTTATAAAAGTCTCAATGGAATCCTTCTTAATTGCTGAGTAGTACTCCATCGTATAAAAATACCACATCTTTTTTGTTCAGTCTTTGACTGATGGGCACTTGGGTTGTTTCCAAGATCTGGCTATTACAAATTGGATTGCTATAAACATGGGTGCACAGATATCACTGTGTTATGTTGTTTTCAGTTCTTCCGGGAAAATGCCCAGAAGTGGGATACCTGGGTTCAATGGGATCTCTAATCCTAACTTCTTGAGGAATTTTCACACTGACTTCCAAAGTGGATGCACCAGTCTACACTCCCACCAACAGTGGAGAAGTGTTCCTTTTTCTCCACAGCCCCTCCAACATTTGTTGTTGGTTGATTTTTTAATGTTGGTCATTCTTTCTGGAGTGAGATGGAATCTCAGTGTTGTTTTAATTTGCATTTCCCTAATGACCATTGATGGTGAACATTTTTTCATATATTTATTTGCCATTTGTAATTCTTTCTCTGAGAAGTGTGTATTCATCTCAGATGCCCATTTTTGGATTGGGTCCTTGAATTTTAGGGGCCTGATTTCTTTTAATTCATTGTATGTTTTAGATAGAAGTCCTTTGTCTGATGCACAGTTGGCTAACATATTTTCCCAATTCGTGGGTTTTCTTTTCACTCTGTTGGAGATTTCCTTTGACATGCAAAAACTTTTTAGTAAGATGAGATCCAAGTTGTTGATTCCGAGAAGTGTTTCCCTTGCAATTTGAGTTTTGTTCATGAACTCTCTGCCTACTCCTATGTCATCAAGATTTTTACCTACTCTGTTTTCTAGTAAGTTTAGTGTCTCTGTTTTTATATGCAGATCTTTGATCCATTTTGACATTTTTTAGTGCATGTTGATAGACATGGATCTAGTTTTAGTTTACAGCATATAGAAAGCCCGTTTTTCCAGCACTATTTGTTAAAGAGGCTGTCTTTCTTCCAATGCACATGTTTGGCCCTTTATCAAAGATGAGGTGGCTAAGTGTGTTTGTAGTTCTGGCTGTATCTTCTAATCTGTTCCATTGATTTTCAGGTCAGTTTTTATTCCAGTACCATGCTGATTTTATCACAGTAGCTTTGTATGTTTCAAGTCAGGGTTTGTGATGGCTCCTGCCTTACCTTTGTTGCCCCGAATTGCCTTTGCTATTCTAGGTCTTTTCGGGTTCCAGATGAATTTCAGGAATGCTTTCTGTAGCTCTGTGAGGTAGGAAAGTGGTATTTTGATTGGGATTGCATTAAATCTCTTTAATAATTTTGGGAGAATGGCCATTTTCACGATGTGTGTTCTTCCTATCCATGAAGAGGGAATATCTTTCCATTTTCAGAGAGCTTCTTCAATTTCCTTCTTTAGAGTAATGTAATTTTCACTGTATAGATTTTTTACTTCCTCTGTTAGACTAATTCCTAAGGATTTCATTTTTTTGATGTTATAGTGAAGGGTGTGGTTTCCCTTATTTCTCTGTCAGTGACTTTGTTGTTTGTGTACAGGAATGCTATTGATTTTTGAGTGTTCAACTTGTATCCAGCTACTTTACTGAATTTGGTCATTACTTCTAGAAGTCTTCTAATGGATCTTTGGGGGTTTTCTATGTAAAGTATCATATCATGTGCAAATAATGATAATTTCACTTCTTCCTTTCCTATCCTTATTCCCTTTATTTCTTTCTCTTGTCTAATTGCTCTGGCTAATATTTCCAGAACTATATTGAATAGGACTGGTGACAATAAACATCCTTGTCTTGTTCCTGATTTTAGGTTGAAAGTTTTCAGTTTATTTCCATTCAGTACGATGTTGGCTGTTGGTTTATGATATACGGCTTTTATCAGGTTGAGGTAGAGATCATCTATTCCGATTTTCTGTAGGGTTTTTATCATGAATAGGTGTTGGATTTTGTCAAAACCTTTTTCTGCATCTATTGAGGTGATCATGTGGTTCTTGTCCTTGGCTCTGTTGATATGGTGCATTATATTTATTGATTTGCATATGTTGAACCATCCCTGCATTCCTGGGATGAATCCCAATTGATCATGGTGTATGATCTTTCTGATAACTTTCTGTGTTCTATTTGCCAGTATTTGATTGAGGACTTTTGCACCTATGTTCAGGAGGGAGATTGGCCTGTAATTTTCTTTTTTGGTTGGGTCTTTCTCTGGTTTTGGTATTAGGGTAATTCTTGTTTCCAGGAATGAGTTAGGAAGACTTACTTTCCTTTCAATTTCATTGAAGAGTTTAAGGAGTGTAGGCATTAAGCCTTCCCTAAATTTCTTGTAGAATTAAGCAGTGAATCCATCAAGGCCCAGACTTTTCTTTGTTAGTAGGGTCCTAATTATATTTTCAATTTCATTAACAGAAACTGGGTTATTCAACAGCTTTACATCTTCTTGATTCGGCTTTGGTAATTGATAGGTTTCTAGGAATCTGTCCATTTCTTCTGTGTTGTCGAATCTATGTGAGTGAAGGTTTTCAAAGTAGGTGCTTATGACCTTCTGTATTTCCACAGGGTCTGTAGTGATTTCGCCCTTTTCATTTCTTATTGCATGAATCTGAGTTTTTTCGTTCCTCTTTTTGATAAGATTGGCTAAGGGTTTACCAATTTTATTTACTCTTTCAAAGAACCAACTCTTTGATTCATTAATTCTTTGTATTGTTTTCTTAGTTTCAGTTGCATTCATATCTGCTCTAATCTGTTTTTTTGTTTGTTTGTTTGTTTTTTGTTTTTTTGTTTTTGTTTTTCGGCACTGGGAATTGAACTCACAACCTCGCGCCTGCCAGGGCAGGCACTTAAGCCACTG